>JAWWMW010001717.1:131592-145693 GCA_035048345.1 Echeveria elegans | reverse complement strand
ACATGGGCTTCCCTTATAACAGTCAAGAGCCTTCTTTTTTCAAGATTCCAGATGCTTATCACTCCAGATGAATCTCCTGATGCGAGTAAGGGTTGTCCATCTGAAGAGAATTTATAGTTTATAATACGCCCGACATAAAAAAAATTGTGAAGGATGTCAATTTAAGAAAAAGGCTATCTTTTCAATATTGGTCAAAGTCGCTGAAGAAATACCTAAAAATTAGCTAATATTTCAAAATTCAGTTGCTTACCTGTGCAAAAAGATAAAGCAGTAACAGCACCTCGGGCAGAATGTGTAAATGTAACGATTTCTTCATCATAACGGATGTTATGAACATGAATTTTCCCATCCGCACACCCAACTGCAATAACATCAAGAGCAGGAGATGATACACAACAACAGATTGCCGATGACCAGCCCTTAAAAGCATAAATATTCTTCTTGGTGCTAATATTCCACAGTTGAAGGGAACCTTCCTGACTTCCAATAATGATCTGGATAGAAACTGATACTCAGTGCATGCATGGCTAAATAACTGATATAATAGGCATGTAGTCCTGTAAGATAGTAAAACCTAAGAAAAGCAATACAAAAGTGAAATAAGATGATGTCACCTTGTTTAGGTAAGTGTCAGGATGCATGATGCAAGAAGGGGTAAATTTCTCATCAAGTAAAATATGTCCAACTGGGGCAAGGTTAATCTGAATGCCTTTGAATGCCCACATAAACATGTTGCGTCTATCATCCACACTTATAATATGGTCCCCAAATAATAGCAATAGGTTGACTTTAGCACTATGTCTACTCCAAATTGCTACCTAAAACACAAGAAATACATAAGAAAAAAACAGTTCAGCATTTCTTACGAACTCTGGACAAAGCAATTCACATCTTAAGTATATACACAATCTACATATGAACAAAGTCATTGTCCAGAAGAGAAAATAAAGGGGCATTATCCGCAAACCTGATGAGCCCTGTTGAACACTCCGATATCTTTCCCATATGCAGCGAATGTATACTCCCGGTATGAAGCAAGAGCTCTAATCTTTTTCGAGAGTTGAGGACCTGCATAAACAATGCAATACACACCTCTAAGCTTTACAACAAAATCAACAGCTAAAAAAACTAAAAGAAAATTAATAAAACTCACCGGCTTGCACCAAATTCAACTTGGCACACTGCAAAAAAACAGGCATCGGTTAATCCAATCAAACAGGCCACACTTAAAACAGTTAAAGAAAATTAAATAAAAAACCTTACATTATAAACTTGCCAGGACTTTCCAACACTAACAGTAACAAAAGTCTCAGTTCCCAATCTCTGAACCGAAAAAGGGACTTCACTAGTGATGTATCCAAGTGCCCTAAATGGTTCAAAAATCCCCATCTTATTCCGCAACGATTCGCCAAGCGCAGCTCAAACTGGCGAAAGGAATGGGAATTGATCACAATTGCGATTAATCTGACGCGTGTGCGGTTGACTGCGGCGACCTTGAGGTTGCTTCGTCGCCGAAGCTCCGTGTTTAAGGTTTTTGGCGCTACGGTGTTTGGAGGTTTTCAGGTTAGGGTTTAGGAATTAGGTTTGCGGTTGAACCAACCTAATGAACCAACAAAATTAAAATTAAACGGTTCGCTCAGCTGTTCTCAATCCAACCACTCTCATTCAGCCTTTGTTTTATATTTTATAAAGTTAATCATCGACCGCACCGCACAAAAAGAATAGACCGTGTATTTTGAGAAGCACCAAAATCCTTAATTTATCAAGGATATTTGACCAAAATCTCTTAAATTCTTATAATTCAAAAAGAAAATAACAAATGATAAAAAATAGTTTATCTAGTCATTCACTAGTGAAAATTCGTATCTTTTGCGGGACAAATGATAATTTTTATCTTAATAGAGAGAGCTGTCGGAACTTCATACCATTGACATCAGCCCACCTCACCGCTATCGTCCAGATTAATCGATCCACTCTTTCTCCAAACTCTCTCAAAGATTCTATAATAAACGGTTCAAAAATAAGATCATTAGTCGAAAAATGTATGGATCACATTATCTTCGTCACTCAAATTGCATTCAAGTGAGTATATATTAATGAAATACAATATGCTTATATCATCTAATGTGCAAATTGTTAATGTATATTTGTGCAAGAACACTCCTCTTTGTTAGCATATGGATAATCAATACTAACTATGGTGCCTGTTGGCCAATTATATATCAACATGGTAATGTTCGAAAGTGGCAGTATTTCTTTAAAGCGTGCAATTATGCTCCATTCAAATTACATACATATACAGAAAAGAATGAGATTTTTCAAGTGAAGAATCAAAATCATCAGTTCAGAGATTTTACAAAAGACCCATGACAGGTGATGCACTAAAAATGGGCTTATCCTTGTTACTAACGTTCTGCTCTACACTTTGACTTACACTCTTCCTCCTTGGCTTTGCTTCCGTTAGCATACTGATTATGTCTCGTATCGACGGTCTGTCCTTTGGCAGCTTCGCAGTGCAAAGAAGTGCGATTTTCAGTACAAGAAGCATTTCTTCTTGTACATGTTTGCAGTCGCCTGAAATGTTTTTGTCTAGTGAATCTTCTATAGCTCTACCTTCTCTTAGTTTCTCCTTAGCCCATTGGACGATGTCTTTCGATTCCCCGAAAGTTGGGTCTTGTGGCTTCTTTCCGGTTACTAGTTCCAATAGTACTACGCCGAAGCTGAAGATGTCGCTCTTATCGTCCACTTTCAGAGTGTAGCCATACTCTGCATACACAAAAATGGCACAAATTTCGTTAGCTTTTCTAGTGGGAATTAAGTTGCGGAAATTGCAGATATACGTTGAGGAAATGTTGCGCTTACCGGGTGCTATGTACCCGTAAGATCCAGCTACCGTGGAAACAGTCTCGTTCTTATGGAAAATCATCCTTGCAATGCCGAAGTCCGCTATCCTGGCCTCAAAATTTGCACTGATGAGAATGTTGTTCGGTTTGATGTCCCGGTGGATTATAGGAGGGGAACAATCATTATGCAAGTAATTGAGTCCTTGCGCGATGCCCACAGCCACATTGTATCTTGAGACCCAATCAACCAGCATTTTTCCGCATTCTTTACCATGAAGTGCATCACCAAGGTTACCATTAGGCATGTATTCATAGAGTATCATCACGTCACGTTCGTTGTGAAGGTATCCCATAAGCTTAACTATATTTCGGTGTCGAAGCCTTCCTAAAAGATTCACTTCTCTAAGAAGATCATTGCCTGTTTCAACATCATTTCCTGTTGATCTCCATAGCTTCTTGACCGCAACAACATTGTGTGGCCTATGTGTTTCAGCCTTGTATACCATCCCAGTTCCGCCTACGCCTATGACATTCGATTCCTTGATCGAGGCTAAAATGTCGGTAGTTGTGAAATGTAGCCTCTGGAAGGCTACTAGCCTCCACGGCCACTCCCCGCTAGTCTTGCTGAACTGACTTGTAAAGCAAGTTCCATAAATATACCATCTATTGTACATGCACCTGCCCAAAAAGATCGCTCCGCCGAGCGTGACGATGGCTGTCATTGCTAGTAAAAATCCGATGACAGCATGCTTAATGTGGTTATTTTTCTCACCTCTTGACCCATGAGTACTAGTTTTCGGACAAGGAGGGAGTACGCCTCCGCAAAGGCCTGCATTACCTGTAAGTTCAGCCGGATTAATATTCGTTAAAATCCCATCTTGTGGAACCGGCCCTTCTAGCTTGTTGTAAGATAAGTTCAACATTTCCAGTGATGTACAGCTTCCAAAATTGTAAGGAATCCGACCGGTTAAGGAATTGTTAGACAAGTCGAGAATGGCTAGTGTTGGCATTGTTGCGATTTCCGTAGGAATCTCACCGGTGAGACGATTGTTTCTAAGATTCAAAGTCACCATTTTTTCGCAAGATGCTATCTGTTTTGGAATATCTCCAACTAGACGATTACTCGAAAGGTCAAGTAAGGCTAGTGATGGAAAATCTTGGAACTGGTCTGGGATGTTTCCTTCAAACTCATTTCTTGAAGCCATGAAAATTTGTAGACTTGGAATAGATAAAATGGTAGAAGGCAAAGCGGACTTCAGTCGATTAAACGACAAGTCTATGAACGAAAGAGACGTCGAAAGGCTTATATCCGCAGGGATACCTCCACTTAGCCTGTTGTTAGCTAATTCTAACCTTTGTAACTTGCTGAGCTTTCCAAGGCCAACAGGTATTGTTCCGGAAAAAAGATTGTTCTGTACACGAACTCGAACAAGGGACGAGCAGTTGGAGAGACTATCAGGAATAGATCCGGTGAACGAGTTATTAAACAAAATGAGCTTGGTAAGGTTACCAGAATTGCATACTCCAGATGGGATTTCACCTGATAAGGCATTCGACGACACGTCCAGCCACTGCAGCGGCGAGTTCTGACCGACTCTGTCAGGCAAAGAACCACTCAAGTTGTTCTGCCAAAGTGACATGACTTCTAGTTTCGGCAGGTCACCAAGCCGGCTAGGAATAAGGCCAGTTAGATTATTGCACATTAGATTAAGTACCTGCAAATTCGTCAAGTTCGCAATGCTCTCCGGAATCTCCCCTGAAATCTGATTATCTGAAAAATCTAGAAATGCCAACGACGAAATGTTACCAGTTTCCGGAGGAATCGTCCCATCCAAATTATTTCTGTACAAGAAAATTGTATTCAGTTTCTGTAACATTCCCAATGAGGCCGGAATCTGCCCGCTTAAACTTCCCACTGCCAAGTCAAGATACTGAAGATTGGTAAGATTGCCAAACTCGTCAGGGATCGGACCTTTTAGCTCATTGAAACCGATAATAAGTGTTTCTAAAGACTCGAGCTGACCGAGCTCCGGAGGAATATTTCCAGTCAGGTTATTACCCGAGAGGCCTAAAAACTTTAGTTTCTTTAAATTCTTGAAAGATGTAGGAATGGATCCCTCAAAAAAACTCCCACGAAAGTCCAACTCTTCAAGCATCGTCGCCTCTCCGATATCCTTCGGTAATCGTCCGGAGAAATTATTACTCGAAGCATTAAGCTTCTGTAGCCCTGCAGCCTTTCCAAGTCCATCCGGAAAGCCTCCGACAAAATCATTCTGACTAAAGTCCACAATGCGCAACATTGTCAAATTAGCCAATGATCTCGGTAGCTCGGTCGAAAACCCATTACACGAAATATCAATAACTTCAAGACTAAAAAAGCTCGAAATTCGATCAGAAACCACTCCACTTAAATTCATATTTACAAGCTCAAGCTTCTCTACAAATCCTTCAACATTGCATGAAACACCAGTCCATTCACAATGCCCAACACTCCTATTGCTCTCAACTTTGATCCAGTCTTTCAACCAATCCGACGGATCAATTAGTCCACCCTTTAACTCCACCAATGCTGATGCCTCATCGCTGGCTCGATCACTGGCAGCTATGCCCACACTCAATGCAAGTAATAATACAATGCAACAACAGTAAGCCAAAGCCATTCTCTTGATCATGGCCAACTCCATTTTTGATATTTAATCTCACAACTTCTCAACTGTGTTTACTCTATGTTGCATATTTTGAGAGTTGTAGAAGAGGAAGAACATGTTGATTAGTAGAAGATTGATATATAGTGATCGATATTTAGATGTGCATGTGGGCGTGTCACACTCACATTCACAATAATGATGTGATTATTAGGTTAAATGATTAGTTAAATAATTAATTAATCGTGTGGTTTTGGGAAGTGGAGCTGGAAGATGACTAGTGAAAATTTGTAAGCAAGTGAAATGTGTCCGACACTGAAACATGGGGAGGAATGTGTTGCTGTTTGCACCGGCCTAATTGTCTATCTGTGTTTATTTTTTTCATTTTTGAGCCATTGAAAGAAATCATTGTCGACCCATTTGTGCTTGTCTTCTGTTTCACTCATACTATTATCTAACACATTTTATGTTATTAATGATTTATTCCATTCAAAATTTGACCGGTTAATTTGACAGAAAATACTTCGTGCACCAAATTTGGTAATGTGAAATTTACCCGAAAATTTATGGGTCATTATTCATCCTGTATCGAATGGAATTCCTCTATTTTTCCTTTTTTTTTTAATTTAAAGCATAAGCAAATGAAACTTTCTGGCATGGTGTCAAGTTTTTTGCAGGAACTGGAGGTGAATGGAAAGTGAAGGGACATGGGAGAATCAAGGCATGTTATACCATTTAATGTCATAACAAAAGACTATGTAACTGATGCTTTTAATGTCTGTCTCTACAATCATTACATGATAGTTGGTTTTATGATACGGAGTATTAAAAAACAAAATTGAAGCTTACTGTAATTTTGCAGGACCTCAAAAAAGAAAAGAAAAAGGAAAAAAGGATATCAAAATTAATAAATTATGACTCCAGTAAAGTACATTTTCACTATTTTAAAATCAACTTTTTGTACCCGTCTTCTCCTTCAGGGGTGGAGGAAGAGCCGCTCTTCCGTAGAATGTGATTTTTCTTCCTCTACCCCCTTCAAATTTTCATGACTTCCACATGTATTTCTCCCTAAGATTCATCTTAGTGGAGGTTTGTTATTTTCTCTAAGTTTTCACTTATGAGAATTGTTTATTTTCTCTAAGTTTCACTTATGAGAGTTGTCTATTTGATGTTATTTGTGTCTATTTGATATTATTTGGTGTTTATTTGGTGGTTGTGGCGATGTTGATGCCCTTCTGGCATGGTCGATTTGCCTTTCCTTGTGGCTTGCCTGGTGATGAAGCAGGTTGTCTCAGCTTCATGGTGTGAAGGGTAGTTGTCTGGCTGAGCAACGTGGAAGATAAAGGGGCTGAAACAATATGTTGTTGAGCCGAATGAAGTTGAGGGGGCAGCTTGTGCACGACTACATATGAGCTCTCACTTAAAGATACTAAGAATTTGATGAGGCAGAAGTGCTACTGATATATGTTAGCTATGCGTGGAATGAAAGAAGGTACAAGATTATGTAGCCCAATTCTACTGCAGATTTCTTCAAGGGTTTTAGACAAAGGCGGTGCTCGCGGTTTCCCGCAGAGAGGAAGCTGAAGCGTCTGGGTCGTGGACTTTGTAGAACCGTCAGGTCGTTTTGGAAAACGAACGGTCTGGTGGTCGGCGTTTTCTCTTTGGTGCAATTATTATGCATTTAATGCGCTTTGGATCGGGAGTTTGATGCAGATGAGCTGCTTTCATGGAAATTTTACTCGCTTTGCTTGTAATTTTCTTGGGTATTGGTGGTCAATTGTGACTCGTGCTTTAATTGCTATTGTAGGTACTATATGAGTCGACATCTTGTACTCTGTTTTTGTCCCCGTGCTCCCATTATCGGGAAAAAAATCAACCTTTTGTACACATAGTTTTCTGCAAATAAATCAATCAATCCAACTACACAATATATATTCACTTTATTTCATCCCATTAATTTATCCAACCCTTTGCTGGCATTTTCCAATTAATCATGATGAGATCCTATTCATCCACTAATTATTTTCCTTCACATTTTTGATTCCATGCAATGCATGATTGATACATCATTATATAGATGACACAAGTGAGCGTGGCTGTTGATTGCTGTGAAGGGTCAGATTGGTAGATATGGAGAATCATGTGGAGCTTTAAAATTGAGCTTGAAAAATTGAATCCATGTGAAATTTGATTGTGTTGAAGAGACATTATGAGATTTTGGGACATCATAGGGATCAAAAATGGTTATTTTGAATTAGACCCCATGTGAACTTCCACCTGCTTGCATGTTTCTTCTGAGTTCTACTCACACTTTCCTTCTAACCATTCAAGCTCAGCAGCCGCAATGACTTTTGTGTTATTGTGTGCTTGCTTGTTCCTTTTCCTCTAAAGGTATTTCATTTCACAATTTTCGAGATGCAAAATTTTCAGCGTGAACAAGATTTCGAATTTTTGATGCTTAGTATTTCATGTTTGGTATGATCAAGTAGTGTATGTGATCGAGTATTCAAGTATTCTTGAGGTTTTTATTGCTTCTTTCATTTTAGTACCTTCACAGAAATGGATTCAGAATTTTAGAATTTAGATCAACATTTTAGATGGTGTATTACTTTTTTTGTATTGATTGTGGATTCATTGCGGACATGACATCATATTGGACATTCACTACAAGATAATCAATTTTTTTTGCACCTCTTGGTCATTCACAAAAATCTCCGATCAATCACAAACACGAAGCATCCGAGCACACATCCCTAACCCTAAATGATGAAAATAACTCATTCATGAAGGACAAAGAACAAACCTAGAGAAAAATCTCCAAATATAATGGAGGTCAGAATTCAAATCCTGAACCTTAAGTTTTGATTATGAAATCCTTACGAAGGTCGTACTCGCAGATGAGAAGTTTTGTCAAGTCATTCTCAAGACATTTAGATTGGGCATTACACGTAAACAAAACAGAAGTTGTGATAATTCTTATAAATTTAGTACGTATGAATTAAGCAGAGACCATTACTGTCTTCTAAAGTTAATCAAGCTAAGGTGACAGTTATGCTGATTTATGTTGATGACTTTCTACGCATGGGAGATGATGCAGAAGAGACTGTCTGATAAGGAAAAATCTGTATAAACAACAACCACACAATTTCTAAAATCTCAACAATCCTCATTTCTCCAGAAGACAAGTTTTTAAATAGCATTTTATTTTAAAGTTCTATTCTTTAGATTTTCAATTTTTTATTAAATTTTATTTGTTACACGTCATTTTTTTCTCAAGGTGGCAACAAATTGGTGTGCAGTGTGCTGCACAAACATCTCATTCTGAAAGAAAGGGCCGGTTCAAGCTCAACATATTTGCAACCCTAGACCCATCTAGGCCCAATTGCGCATTCGCGGTTCCACGTTACACTACACCCCTACACCGTGCACCCTACCGCACACGATAGATCCACGACTTCCAATCCAAAGGAAAAAACGCTAGAAAGAGAGAAAGAGAGCACAAGAGTCCATCAGAGCACGCACCTCACTCGATTCTCCAACCCCAACCCCAACCCAGAGAAGATTCAGTCAAATCCAATCCGCACCCAAACCCTCTTCAGTTCTCACCTCCCCATGTAATTTTCCTCACAAAGTTCGCATTTTTATCCCCAAAATCCCAATTTTATTGAAAAGATGAAATCGACAGGCGGAGTAGGTGCGAGGCTGAATCTCAGGTTAGTACTAATTGGATTGGTGTTGGTTCAATTATGGACTGTCGCTGTTGAATCGAGATCTCGTACTCAGACTACGGAGCAGGCTTACGTCACGCTTTTGTATGGTGATGAGTTTTTACTCGGTGTTCGAGTTCTGGGGAAGTCGATTAGGGATACGGGGTCGACTATGGACATGGTTGCTTTGGTGTCTGATGGTGTTTCGGATTATGCTATCAGGTTGCTTGAGGTATTTTTTGTGTGTGTGTGTTTAGGGTTTATGATGATGCGGTTTTTACTGCTTTCTTTCATTATAAGGGGTTCACATGATTACGTCAAATGGATAATTTATATCAGCATTTTGTTCTTCGTAGATGGAATTGTATGTGGGGAATTGGGGATGTTACAGAGAATGATGATTTGTATCAGTTTAGGGCATCTGGGTCAAAAGTCAATATTGATGCGGCCAACTTTTGATGTTTTGGAATTTGGAAATAAGATTTCTCCATTTGCTTTTCTTGTTTATGAACATATGTTACTCAGTTTTTATCTTCCGTTTTGTAAAATGGAATGTAGAGTTCGCCGAACGGAAAAGAAAAAAAATCTTGATTCCAAGATGCTAGCGTATAGTTGATGCATTGTCTGTGCATTTCTTCTGTGGCGTGAACTCTTTTAGGGACGCTGGGTTTTGATTTAACTAGATGCAGATGATCTTTGGTAAGGGTTATGTCCACAACTACTGTGACAGAGGCTTTACTGATTTTTTTGCTTAATGTCTAGGCTGATGGGTGGATTGTGGAGATGATCAGTTTGTTGGCGAACCCAAATCAAATACGTCCAACAAGGTTTTGGGGTGTATACACAAAATTGAAGATATTTAACATGACTAACTATAAGAAAGGTGGCGGTGTTACTTGATTATAGTGTAAATGCAGCATCGGTGTCAGCAATTTTGCTTTGTAAGGTGGAATGATATATTGATGAATATGCTTTTTTGTGCAGTTGTTTATCTTGATGCGGACACAATTGTTGTCAAGAGTATTGAGGATCTCTTTAAGTGTGGAAAGTTTTGCGCCAATCTTAAACACTCTGAACGACTAAATTCTGGAGTCATGGTTGTTGAGCCTTCTTCGGCTATGTTTAACGATATGATGAGTAAGGTGACAACATTGCCCTCTTACACTGGAGGTACGGATTTTGTTGTTATTGCCTTAAATGATTGTGTATTATGTGTAGAGATAAATATTAGTGCTATCTATTTTGAAAATGCCCTTCGATGCTCAAATGCCTGCCTTGTGTGCTATAACATCCTTGTTACGAATAGTGCAATTATTTCATGGAAGTGAACATGGCTAAGATAATATGAAATGTTCAATCATAAGGTTGACACCTTACATTGGCTTGATAACCTCCTTATGAAGATATCTTTTTTCATGATAGAAAACAGTCTTGAATTTTATGTTATTGGATAAATGAACCCTTATTTATTTCCATACCTGATTGATCGGATGCTCTTTGTTGCTAACAGGAGATCAAGGATTTTTGAACTCATACTTTGTTGGATTCGCCAATGCCCATGTTTTCGAACCAAATTTGCCAGATGATGTGAGGAAGTCCAGACCAGTTCCTGAGATGGAAAGACTCTCGACCTTATATAACGCAGATGTTGGACTTTACATGTTAGCTAACAAGGTACTGAAACTCTGAAAGGGTGTGGTATTGTATTGCCTATCACCTCCTTTCTTGCTTACTTGTTTCCTTGAAGACCTGCAACATTGAATAAGCAGCCTTTTTATATTGCTCGTACATGTTACTTGCAGTGGATGGTAAACGAAACTGAATTGTGCATTATACATTATACTCTGGGACCTCTCAAACCATGGGACTGGTGGACGTCTTGGCTTTTGAAACCAGTTGATGTCTGGCAGGTAGTAAAATTTGAACTGCGTGGTCTGTCTGCGATCACAATGTTGCCAGATGCCCAGATCTAATCTTTCATAAATTTCTTGCAGAATGTTAGGGAACAGCTTCATGAGTCACTACCAGGTACTGGAGGAGGAAAAAATCCAAATGACGTTGTTATTGTGAACATTCTGTTTCTTCTTCCATTTATCGTCATCTTTGCTTGCTACTACCGCTCACTTCCTCAGGTAGATTTTAGAATGGTCCCGCTATTGCCCATGGAGTACATATTTTCTGGTCGTTTCTTCTTCTTATTGAAGCATTTTTATTATTATTGTAGGCTCGGGAGTTTTTTAGCTCATTCAGTAGAAGTACCATTTGTGATCATTTAAGACATCTATTATTCAGATTTAGGTCTGGCAGTACCATTACATCGGCGGTCAATTCCAACCAACAGGTAATTCTTTTGACTGTTGATCGTTTCATTAGGAAATAGGTGATCAAGTTGTATTGCATTGCTCGAGTAATGTTTTCATGATGTACCTGGATATCAATGTGAGCATGCTACGTCGAAAATTTGTGTATGGCGCTTTGTTTTCACGAATTTTGTTGTGATCAATATGTTTTCATTTTACTGATTATGTTGTTGACATCAAACAGTTTCTGAGCAGTGTCCATCCTAAAGTACCAGTCTACTTGGGTGGAGCTTCTATTTTTGTGTGTTTCGTTGCTGCATTGACATCGATAGGCGCAGCTCTTGCTATCGTACCACGACAAGTGATGCCCTGGACTGGTTTGCTCTTGATGTATGAATGGACTTTCGCAATATTCTTCCTTCTATTTGGCGGCTATCTTCACTTAATTTATGTATGGGGTAAATCAACTGCCACTCGTATCTCCCATCGCGACTCGCCTGATTCTGACTCGGAAAAAGGTGTGCAAAAGTTTTTGTATATCAGCTACCTGATTGTGTCAGAGCTTTGTAATTTATATGTATTTCCTTGAATGGCTTATTGCAGGTCATCAGAAAGGTATACCTTCATGTAATGTAGCTGCATGGTATTACGGGTTTGGAATGGCCTTTTTAGCTGTTGCTGCTCCTTCGTTGCCTTTTGTGTTTGGCATCACTGCCTTGTTCCTAAGGTATGAATTCTCTCAAAACGTAGCGTCTTAATTTGTGCTTGACATTTTATGTCGTGGTCCGTGGATTGTCCTGAATGTTTCTGCAATATAACTTTATGTATGAGAATGACGCCATGGACGATAAACGTCTCACTATATCTCTATCGGGATTGTGATCCTCCTCTACAGGCTAGGCTTAATGGTTGCTGGTGGTATTATTTTGGCCTCTTTTATGACATATGCAGCGGAACACCTTGCCATCAGATTCTTTTTAAAGGGACTCGAAGACCGAGACCTACCAAGAGCCAGAAATGGACCCTTTTTTTGTTGATCAACTGTTACACGAGACGAGATTACTGACTGCCAGGCTGATGTAAATTAGTTTCTCTTGGATATATCTTGTTGTAATTTAAACTACTAGCAATTGTAGAGCGTTTCTTTTTCTTGTACCTTTTCAGCTGTTTGTCTAAAATTAATATCTCATCATTGACTTAATAAATCATACTTTTGTTAAACTTAGTAGCAGATTTCGGTTGAAACAACTGTCTCTCTGTGCAGAGTGCAGAGTGCACAGCTTGAGGTTACTTGTCGCATTGTGCTGGCTGCTGCTCAACTGTCACGACCTGAAATTCTAGGTCGAGATCGACGCTAAACTGACAGTCTAGCAAGTCTCAAACTCATCCATTTCACCAGATAATCAAACATAATAATTCTTAATAAATTATCAATAGGGGAAATATACAAACAACTATCCAAACGGCCAGTACAACGGAGTGTCTATAGAAAATAAATAAATTGAAATGAGGTAGCTAAACTGGCTGAATGGCACCGTACTCGAATTGAAGAATTCAGAAGCGATGACGACTATCTGCACTCGCACTAGCAGCTCACTTATCTGAAAATAGGGTGAGAAAAATAACGGGTGAGTCAAATTGACTCAGTGAGTAAACAATAAGTTCATTACTGTAGTATATACTTTTAACCAGTTTCATGTCATGATATACTTTCCATGCTCGTGTAATTTGTATGCGATATGCATAAATGTATGAATGCACTAGATATACCAGATGATAAGCAGTAGTCACTGCCGGTCCGGATCCTAACCAGATGAACCAGATGTAACCAGATGCTCATGTCGTGTATGCAGAAATGCATATATAGTAGAATGATAGTAATCACCAAATATTCCATATTGAATATATTTTTATATATCATTATATGGTCGTCTTTATCAGACAATGAGGGTGATTATTATACTTGTTTATTTCTATCAATTCCGTTATTTCCCACATATTAATACTTATATAATATATAAACACATTATTTACTCACAATTATTGGAAGTTTATCAGCTCAGTCGCAACACGGTCGTTCACCTTGAGAACACTTTCTGCTGTCGTCACCTAAATCAATACATATAATTTCGTTTGAGTTACCCTTGTTAAGATGATAACTCGGTATTACTGTACTAGCCACCGTCAACATGACATGTGTGTCTTGTTGTCTCTTCACATATTCTCCTTTTTTGCATTTATAATACATATACCTATCACCATTAAAGGTTCCCATCAAGCCAAGCCAGGTGTGTTACATGCACAGCATATTACCATTACACATATCTATTCAATGTTAACAATGCTAGTCGGCTCTCTACCTAATTTGCTAATTAACCACATACGTTCACAACACACTAGTCCCCAAGGTTACAATTCCACCAATCAATTAAGAAAACTATTACCTTGTTGTGAAACACCACATCTTCACGCCCACTGATCCGACTCCTAGCACAAACCCTGTGCACTTAGGTCCAGTTTATAAACAAATTTTGAAATTTTTTTGAAAAAGTTTTGAAAAAGTTTTGAGTTAAGTTTTTAACAACTTTTTCATTCATTTTAAGTTT
>JAWWMW010001717.1:121199-131492 GCA_035048345.1 Echeveria elegans | reverse complement strand
CTCTGGTGCACCCAGAAATCCAACGAAAAAGAGAGAGGATATGCTCATCTTGTGATATCCTCTTGCTGAAACTTTCACAACTTTTTTGGTGTCACAATCCTGTTTTACCTCCCTTAAAGATTCAAGGAATTTCCCTTCAAAATTCGATGCTTGTAATTAAGTGAGAGGTCATATGGTAGGGATGATCGACTTGAGTCTAACAATAAAGACGATTTCACTCCTTCAGATGGTTTGAGGATATCTGATGCTGGAATTATCATTTACGTGTAATATACTACAATCGGATGGTAATTGACCGGATTGGAGAACGAAACTCCTCATCTTGGTCACAAGGGTAGACTGACTGACAATATCAATTTCTTGATCAGTTGGCGGAAGTGTGGTAGATTGATGCTTTGTATCTTTCTCATTCCCTTCTCCATGATTGTACATAACATAGTCGTGATAAGTGGGCGCAAACTGAAAAGTCCAAAAATTTAACAAGATGTATGTCTTACGCTGTCTTACAAATGCTAAGAATGATGCTGCTAGCCGGAAACTGAAACTTAAACTAAGCTAAAGAATGTACCTGGTGGAGTGTGTCATGATACAAATCGTTCAACATCAGTGCATGAGCCAGGTTTCTGGTAAAATCCTTAGAGCTACCTCCACCAACATTGGTGCCAGCATACACCCGGAACGGGAATGCATAAAAATGACCGACCGCAGCAATCAGCATCTCCAGGCATATTAGAACGTTTTGATACTCAGCAGCCTGCTCCACGTTTTTTATCAATTTGATCCTAGCAGCTAGGAAAACCAGGACACCCTGGGGATGGAAAACAAAACTAATTCACGTATGTTTTTTTCCTCCTCTTCTTTCTTAATAAAAAAAAACGACAATCAGGATATGTAGTTTCCTGTAGATGTCTACCTGCCAATAGGTTAAGAAGACCACCGACTTGATTAAGACAAACTTTGGGACATGATTAAAAGGCTGAAGAAGATCCCCGCAGGCCACATAAAAAAGAGCCAGTGCGTAGAGTGCTGAAGTGTATGAAATGGTATAAATGATGATAAGATAGAGGTAAGCTTGGCCTGGATTGACGTTCCCATCTTTTAGCTTTTCCTTCGCACCATAAAGTACAAGTGAAATTACTGCAAAATGGGTATCAAAATTACATATTGCAAGCACCCCTGCTTGCATCTCCCAATAAAACGCCTGCAAACAATTTCAACAACGTGTCATATTTCAAGTTGACATAACTATGAAGACCATGAAAGCTAGTTGAAAACAATCATGAGCAATTTTCATCCATTTGTAATTATGTGGCAAGTAAAACTGATTTGTTTTAAAGCTGAAGCGAACTTTCAAGTCTCGTATAAAAAAATCAGAACCCTGCAGGCTGCAATGGACAATTTCATACATTAAACCGTTCATCACAAGCCAACTTCCAGATTGGATAAATGAAAAAAAAAAATGCAATGAGACTGAGAATGCGTAGCTCTTTTTTTTAATTATAATTTTATTAAGATAAGATTCTAAAAGCCCGGATCAAAGCTAATATAAAAAGGATGAGACCCACAAGCGCCAGCGGGCGCAGTAGCCCCAGCATTAAAACAACGAACAATAAAGAAAAATCCCAGATCAAACTGGGGAAAAGAAAATAACAGAAAAGGAGAAGATCTACCTCCCTTTATAATAGTACTTAAAGTCTGAGTTTTTCACCTCTGTAGAATGACTGATCCTGGAAGATCGCCTTACTTCCACATGTGAAGGAGAAGAGATATCAGACTGATATGAGTTAGAAGACTCCGCTTCAGCGATGCTAGGAACAATGGCTGAGGCATTAGCTTTCTTGCCCTTTTTCTTTCGCTTTGTGATCCATTTACTGATGGGCGGTGACACATTCTCAGAATCTGCCTCAGGGTTTGCTCGATTAACCCGATTATCCAAAGTTCTATACAATATGTCTATGAAAACCACATCAATGACCTTTGGAATACCAAAAACACCCTCTTTCGCGAGATCATCTTTAACTAGTTCGAAATCCGCAAGTATCCTTTGTAGGAATTTATCCACGTCTGAATCAGGAGGGAGATTTTGCTAAGCAAAACCTCCCTTCTCCTTCCTCTCATCGTCAATAACGGAGATGAGAGAGACACTATTGTTGATGATATCTTGAGCATCAACCAGAGTACTAACATTAGGGGTCGAATAGATTACCATTGCAAGCTTTTCATTCTGGACAACCATGGCATCATCACCTCTGGGATTGGGGCTATCAGCAATAATAAATTCATCATTCACTTTTTTCATAATTTCATATAATTTATATATTACTAATTTATTAATTAATTTATGCATCGACCCACGCTTCAACCCATCGACCCGATGACCTCACCGACTCGATCACCAGGTCGATTCTTATAACACTGTTTAAGTGACTTTAGGAAGAAGTAGGTGAAAGAGAGGTGGTTTTTAGAAATTTTTGAAGATGAGGGTAATTTAGGAAAACGACGATTATTTAATGTGAATTGCAGAAATTTCGGCTAAAAAATAAAAATTATCTAAAAAGGCTGCTCTTTACTTCTTGAGAATAATGTGAATATGGGATGATGAACTGCATTGACAAGCCCAGACCTCATTTACAAACGACCCATCTACAACAAAGCCCAAAACATTCGATGTTCCATCTGACCTCCCTGCACACTACCGTACACGATAAGTCCGCCGCTTCCCAATACAAAGGAAAGATCGATATAGAGAGAGAGAGAGCACAAGAGTCCATCAGAGCACGCACCTCACTCCGATTCCTCCAACCCCAGAGAAGATTCGAATCAAATCCAAGCCAATCCACTTCCAAACACGAACCCTTTTCATCTCTCACATCCCCATGTAATTTTCCACAACAAAGTTCGCGTTTTTGTCTCAAAAATCCCTATTTTTTTAAAAGATGAAATCGTCAGGCGGAGGAGTCGGTACGAGTCTGAATCTTAGGTCAGTACTAATCGGATTGGTGTTGGTTCAATTATGGACTGTTTCTGTGGAATCGAGATCTCGTACTCAGACTACGGAGCAGGCTTACGTCACGCTTTTGTATGGAGATGAGTTTTTGCTTGGTGTTCGAGTTTTGGGGAAGTCGATTAGGGATACGGGGTCTACTATGGATATGGTTGCTTTGGTGTCTGATGGTGTTTCGGATTATGCTATAAAGTTGCTTGAGGTATTTTGGTTTGTGTGTGTTTGGGGTTTATGCTGGTGTGGTATTTACTGCTTCGTTCGTTTCAACAGCTTAGCAGGATTAGGTTAAATGGATTTTGATATTTAGAATCAACTTTTTATCCCTGCTCGGTAGATGGAATTGATAGGAGCCTGTAGGAAATTGTATTTTTGTTGGGCATTTGAGTCAAATGTAAAAATGGTGATTCCAGCTTTGGAAGCTTTGAAAATAGGATAAAATGAATTTTATGATCGATTCTAGTTGTTTACGTTTATCTAGTTGGTTTCATGTTTCCAGAATCTATGACTTTTTTTTTTATTAAAAACATTCGAGTTTGCCAGACAAAAAAAAGATTAGTTTGTTTCGTTTTGAAATTCTTGATATTAGGGCACTAAAGTATATATTTGTTCCGTTTCTTATTGATGCCTTACTTATGCCTATGCTATGCGTGTCTGTTGTGGCTTGAGTTTGAATGGGGCCACTGAGTTGTGATTTAACCGGATGCACATGATTCATGCTAATGTTCACTTCCAAAATAATTATGATGGATACTTCACTGAATTTGTGCTTAATGTCTAGGCTGATGGGTGGATCGTGGAGATGATCAGTTTGTTGGCGAACCCGAATCAAATACGTCCGACAAGATTTTGGGGTGTATACACAAAACTGAAAATATTTAACATGACTAACTATAAAAAAGGTACCAGTGGTATTTGGTTATTTCGTAAATGCAGCATTGGTGTCAGCATTTTTGCTTTTCAAGGTGGAACGATATATTGATGAAAATGGTTTTTTTTATGCAGTCGTTTATCTTGATGCGGACACTATTGTTGTCAAAAGTATTGAGGATCTCTTTAAATGTGGAAAGTTTTGCGCCAATCTTAAACACTCAGAGCGGCTAAATTCTGGAGTCATGGTTGTTGAGCCTTCTTCAGCAATGTTTAACGACATGATGAGCAAGGTGACAACATTGCCCTCTTACACTGGAGGTACGGATATCATTGTTATTGCCTCAAATGATTGAGTAGTATAGGTAGACATAAACAGTAGTGGTATCTATTTTGAAGGTGTCCTGAGTGTTATAACATTCTCGTTACGAATAGTGCACTTACTTCATGGACGTGAACATGGCTGAGATAATATGAAATGTTCAATCATAGAGTTGACAGTTGACACACTGCGTTGACTCGATAACCTGCTTATAAAGATGTCTTTTTTCATGATAGAAAACAGTCTCGAATTTTATGTTGTTGGATAGATAAACCCATATTTGTATCCGTACCTTATTGATCTCAAGCTCTTTTTTGCTAACAGGAGATCAGGGATTTTTGAACTCATACTTTGTTGGATTTGCCAATGCCCATGTTTTTGAACCAAATTTGCCTGATGATGTGAGGAAGTCCAGACCAGTTCCTGAGATGGAAAGACTCTCGACCTTGTATAACGCAGATGTTGGACTTTACATGTTAGCTAACAAGGTACTGAAGGGTTATGGTATTGACTAACAATCCTACTGATAAACAGATTTAAACTGATAAAAGCGCGTCTCCCTCCTCCTTTGTTGCTAACATTGTTTCGCCAAAGCCCTGCAACAATGAATTGACAGCCAGTTTATATTGCTAATACATGTTACTTTCAGTGGATGGTGAACGAAAATGAATTGTGCATCATCCATTATACACTGGGACCTCTCAAACCGTGGGACTGGTGGACGTCTTGGCTTCTGAAACCAGTTGATGTTTGGCAGGTAGTAAAGTGTATTTGCAAGGTCTATTTGCGATCACTTGAAATTTCAGACAAATGTTGCCGGATCTAATCTTTTGTTAATATCTTGCAGAATGTCAGGGAACAACTTCAGGAATCACTGCCAGGTACTGGTGGGGGGAAAAATCCAAATGACGTTGTTACTGTGAACATTCTGTTTCTTCTTCCATTTATCGTCACCTTTGCTTGCTACTACCGCTCACTTCCTCAGGTATATATTTAGAATGGTCCCATAATTTCCATGTATGTTATTTTTTTTGAATCATTTTTTTACTTTTGCAGGCACGAGAGTTGTATAGTTCTTTCAGTAGAAGTACTATTTTTGATCACATGAGACATCTATACTTCAGATTTAGGTCTTGCAGTACCATTACTTATACTACTGCTTCACCGGCGGTCAATTCCAACCAACAGGTACTTCCGCTCAACTGTTCCGCTAGGAAATAGCTGACCAAGTTTTCTTATTAGTTGAAGGGATTGTATTGCTGAAATAATGTTTTCGTGACATACAAATATATCAATGTGAGCATGCTACCTAGATAATCTATTGTACTAGCTTTGGTGTCTACATGTACACCCAAATAATGTACAATCCATACACCACTACGCTGATCTTCTAGGTTTTGTTTACTGACTATGCTGTTGACGTCAAACAGTTTCTGAGCAGTGTTCATCCAAAAGTACCAGTCTACGTTGGTGGAGCTTCTATTTTTGTGTGTTTTGTTGCTGCATTGACATCGATAGGCGCAGCTCTTGCTATCGTACCACGACAAGTGACGCCCTGGACTGGTTTGCTTCTGATGTACGAATGGACTTTTGCAATATTCTTCCTTCTCTTTGGCAGCTATCTTCAGTTTATTTATGTATGGGCTAAATCAACCGCCACTCGTATCTCCCATCTCGACTCGCCTGATTCTGACTCCGAAAAAGGTGTGTTGAAATTATTGCATATCAATTAGCTGATTGTGTCAGAGCGTTGTAATGATATGTATGTCCTTCGATGGCTCATTGCAGGTCATCAAAAAGCTATAACTTCATGTAACGTCGCCGCATGGTATTACGGATTTGGAATGGCCTTTCTGGCGGTTGCTGCTCCTTCTTTGCCTTTTGTGTTTGGTATCACCGCCTTGTTCCTAAGGTACAAACTCCCACAAAATGTATCGTCTTTATACGTGCTTGGCATTTCATATTGTTGCATCATGGATGAAATGAGACTACTTCGCGAACAAGAAAAATCTCACTATTGGAATTGTGAGCATCTGGTGCAGGCTAGGCTTAATGGTCGCCGGCGGTATAATTTTGGCCTCTTTTATGACATACGCATCCGAGCACCTTGCTATCAGATTCTTTTTAAAGGGACTTGAAGACCGAGATCTACCAAGAGCCAGAAATGGATGCTTCTTTTGTTGATCGATTGTTACATGAGGTTACTGACTTGCCATACTGATGTAAATGAGTTTCTCTTGGATATATCTTGTTGTAATTCAAAACTACCAGCAATTGTAGAGTGTTTCTTTCTTGTACCTTTTCAGCTGTTTGTCTAAGAAACTTAATAAATCAAACTTTTTGTTATTTAAAACTTTAATTACATTAAATCATCCTTTGGTTGCTACTTGCTATCAGCCGCAAAATCACTCTCATCTTTTTTTTCTTTTTTTCATTGAGCCATTTGTAGTTGGCGTGGTTTATAGGTAGGGGCGACAAAATGTATTGAGTTGAATCCATTTAATACATGTAATTAGATTAAATGATCTAAACGGATTGAGTTGAATCTATTTAATCTATTGGATTTTATTAATCTATTGAATTTTTTTTAATCCAACCAATTACTTTGTCACCTTATCATAGATTTACCTGATTTCCCATCCCCCAAACAAAAAACTTTTATTCGATTTCTACTTGCACGTATTTTCTTCCTGGTTACGGGCACGAAGGGTTGTTCCTAGGGCCACCATAGTAGAAATAAGTTCCCCATTCAGAGTTAGACGAGCTTTTAATGTTACAGTCAGCCCCTCTATAACAGTACTTTTTATAACAGATTTGTTGTTATAATAGCCTGAATCAACTACTTCAAGTTTGCCGAAAAAGCTGGCTTTTGTCACACCATCTGCAAACTGCCCTGACCCCATTTGAGTCGAGGTGTGTTGCCCATTGTTAGCCCACTATCTCGCCTCCCCATTCGACCATTGTGGCTCTGTCCGCTAGGTGAGTTGATTATTGTTTGAAATGTTGTTATTCTACATGTCATTACTCAGGTGTTGATGACCGAATTTTTCATAGACAGCTCGTCATCAATTGCCCCTTTCCTTTGATAGTAACGTCTCTGGAGAGCTTACTGCTACCAGAAGCAGTAGGAAGGTCTTTCGTACACTGCGCAAGTTGTTCGATGAATCCACACCTCTTAATAAGAAGGTCAATAGTTTTTTCTTCTTTTCTTTTCATAAATAGTCGTTGCCTGCTCTTTTCAATGATCCTTTTTCAGAGTCTTTCTGATTGTGAAAATTAATTGTGCAGCTAAAATGGATGAAGTGAATTGTCACGGTGCAAGATGATGGACCTGTGCAGTTTGAAGTTCCAGGGGATATCAAGCCAACAAATCTCAATTTGGGAAATGGAGTTGTTAACCATGAATTTGATAGTGAAGAGCTTGTTGATGTCAGTGCCTTAACAGGATCTACCGCCTTTACAGACTGTAATGCTTATAGTTGGAACACGTGGAGATTTCCAGCCTTTTGTTGCTATAGGAATGCGCTTGCAGGTTTCCATAATTATCATTGACATCTTATTCATAGCTGCGCAACTAAAACTCCACATTGTTTCTACTAGTTTGGATTTTGTTACCTCTACTGGTACGAGATTCATGCAATTTTTCTTATAGCGTCGACCTTTGTATTTGAAAGACAATGTACCAATAAATCTCATACAGAACTTGGTTCTTATAGTTTAATGAGAGAGTGAGACCTTTTTGTGAGTATTGTGATAGTAGTTGCATTTTATACAGCGAGGGTGATTTTTCTTGCAGGAACATGGCCACCGAATCAGGTTAGCGACGCATGCTAATTTCAAAGATTTTGTGTTGTCATTTGGCCTAGAATTTTTCTCCCTGTGGATGTAAGTAACTATCAGCTGTGGTGTTTCTGTGGTTACAAGAGATAGCAAAACTGTTTTGCAGTAATACTGGTCGGTTCGTGTGCAGATATAGTTAAGAATAAAGGATTTTTGCCTTCCGGGCCATCTGAAATACCATTTCAGCAGAAGCAAATAAGAGGCATAGTTTCCTCTTCTTCTTCCTGCTTGCGTGGATCCTGCAAATAAGAGATATTGTAAATGAGTTTAGGAAGTAAAAGTTGAAGTTAAGACCAGTCGCATACTTGCATGGATCCTGCAAATGAAGTAACCAAGCTGATTTTGTTGCTGAGCTGGTTTTCTTAATATATGCCAGATTAGGGACCGAAATGTAGGGTTTTGTTTCCTTGACATGGCATCAAATTATGAACCTCCAGAGTCACTGTTGAAGTTGCTCAATGATGGTCCCAGACCTGTTTATGTTGGATTTGGAAGTCTTATAAGTTTTTTTTTCATTCTTTCAGTGTAGTAAAGTTTCTAAAATGTTTTTTGCCAAGTGGCTCATCATACCTTGCTGTTACTGTGACCTTCCAACATTCTTTTTTCATTTTTTAAGCACCTTCATTTGAATACTCATCACCCTTTCTTACACAGCATGTTCCGGAACCTGAGAAGTTAACTCAAATCATTGTACAAGCATTGGAGAAGACAGGGCAGAGAGGCATCATCAATAAAGGCTGGGGTGGTTTTGGAAACTGTAAGAAGTTTTTTTTTAAGTCCAAGTATCAAAATCATAAACAAAGCATTCACTTTGTTGATGTGTTATCTGCATTTGTCAGTGGAAGAACCAAAAGTGAGAGCACCTTGAAGATTGGTGAATAAGATGGCAAATTGGTTTGATCCTCCACCTACATTGATCTCGCGGAAATATATCACCCATTACATCGATATAGGAGAGCCTTCGGAAATATCGGTGAGATTTGTCAGTTGGGCGGTGCGATATATATATTCAGTCCAGATTTGGAGATATCTGATATATCTGATCATTTGATTTATTCCAATCATATCCAAATCACATATTCCAGAAAGATATTCTCAATTCAAACGGAAGTTAAAGATATTCTTTACAATATTTTTTATTCAAAAGCTAGTAGATAATTGGAAGGTGAATATTTGATTGAAGGAAAATATTCTCGGACGTGTGAAGCAAGCCAGCATCAAGTATAAATAACACTTCTCCTTCTCCATTGCTGGTACGACGAAGAAAAATAAAACAATTCAAAACACACATCCATATTAACGAACTACGAGCTATATACGGCGATCAACTCAGTTACTGGAGGTAACACACATAAAGAGCCGATCAAACAAAGGAGCAGATTACTGTTAGCGTTGACGTTGTCATAGAACGCGCAACAAAGAACTCAGACGTGGTCTGAGTTGGTGGAAATTAAGCTGCGGGCTTAAGAGTGTGACAGAAGGGTGTCATAGCTCTGATTCACTAGAGTAGGTCTTGTTATGAATGTTACCGGAGTGTAAGTATTGTAAAAGACTACATTTTTAGTGAATTATTCCATCGGGCTTGTGGTAAAAGCCCCCAGCTTTAAAGGAGCCGAACCGGATAACAAATTTCTGTGTCGTTACTTTATGTATATTTAACATCTTCGACATAGTTGTTACAGGAACGTCAATAACTGAATCTAACAGATAGATTGAGCACACTCAATTTCAAAAAGATTTTGTTTATCTGTTGGATAACTGCCCGCACGACTGGCTGTTTCTACAATGTATTGCTGTGGTAAGTCAACAGTCTAAAATTCCTACGGTTGATTCGTGCATAGCTGATATTCAGACCATGTTGAGTTGGGATAAATGCACTATTTACAAAATAAAAGTGGCATTTCTCGTATGATGGTTTTACGTTATTATTAAAATAACCTCTGAAAAAATGCATTCTATGTAGGTCCATCATGGAGGTGGAGGAGCTGGGACGACAGCTGTATTAAAAGGAAAAGATATTAAAAGGAAATGAGTTGTTATGCCTAGTATGGAAAGGAGCGTGTGGAAGCGTGTGCAGATGTGTGCATGCGTGTGTAAGCGTGTGCAGGCGTGTGGAAGCGTGTGCAGACGTGTGAAAGCGTGTGCAGGCGTGTGGAAGCTCAAATAGGAAAGGAGCGTGTAGAATAGAGTAGTATAAATACTCTTGTATTGTCACACTTCAAAACACACGAAAATACACATTTTGTGTATCATTCTTCTC
>JAWWMW010001717.1:79784-110429 GCA_035048345.1 Echeveria elegans | reverse complement strand
AGTTGATGGATTGAGGAAAGAAGGCAGCTCTTAATGTTGTAGTACCACAAGTATGCAACTGCATCAGTTTCAAAAGCTTGAATGGGTGATATGATACTAATCATCATGTGTTTTTGTGGTTAGGGATTTTGACAGATTGGAGAAATGTGATGTACTATGGGAAAAAGAGAGAGAGAGAGAGTCAGAGAGATATGAATGAGGAGATTTAATGGAGATGTTGGAACGTACCCAACTACCAAAACCATCTTTTATTACACTCGACCTCACATATTCAATTCCTGGTTCATCCATTTCAGTAGCAATTAAAGATTGATAAGGCCATGTAGCTTTTCTGTCTGGATCTTATGCATAAACTAAATTAGATTTCACATTTTGCAAATGTTAAACACACATCCATGATGGAGAGTATTTGTGTTTATATAAAAAGCAATGCTACGTGCACCGAACCGATCAATTTTTAACGTTAATTGGCACTGACGATCGTTACTAAAAGTGCATTATACTACCTGACCGGTTCCATTTTATCCTATTGTGGTGAACTAATGTAAAATGGAAATTCATGTGCTACTTTGGCATTTAACTCAGGGACAAAATCCAGGTAGACATTGTTCAGAAGCTTGGATCCTAATTCAAGATACAAGCAAAGCAACAAGTCAACAAGAACACCTTTTTGCTACCTATAATTTCTTGCCTTCTCAGCCTCTCAACCTCCTTTAAATATTTTGTGATCATAAAGCAAACAAATGTAGTTATAGCAAGCACAAGATCTACATGATCTACATGTTAATCTGCTGACCTTCTTCCAATCTTTTCAACGTAAGTGACACTACAACTACATACCTAAACAACTGCTCACAGTTTGATATCAATTGTCAGTTCAGTTTCTTAGTTTAAGCACCCTAAGGCATTAAACTGTGTTAGGCTTGGATGCGTGCATTAGTATTTCCTAATTTAAAATCACTTGTAAGTCACTTCTACAATGTGTTCAAGTATTACTGGACTGAGAAGCAACGAGCAAGTTGGTTGAAGATCTACAAAGTGCACTTCCCAATGCTTCATGAGGAAAACGAATAATCTTAAATATATAATTGCAAGTAAGTTTTAGGTTCAGATGAACTATTTGTTAAAAGACTTACCTAGACATAGCACACTAGTAGACATCTGTGTATTTAAAATATAGTACACAAGCTGTCGCTGTATGCTGAATACACCCCAGCCAAAATTTCAAGGTGGCGGACCTGCTACAAAACATTATTTGCCGCCATTCAAGGAATACATGCATGTAGATTTATAAACAGCACAGTGATACAGATCAGCCAAGTCATTTATCAAATGGGAGAACCAGAACTACTTGCAATCACTGATCGGTGTGTTTATATCTATTAAGTAGAGGGAAATAAAAACTTCCCTTGCAAAATCGTAGGTGTATGCATCTTGACACTGGCTCGGTTTTGGTTCTGTTCATATATTATTCATTCTTTATTGGAGGACAATTCAAAACCACATGAAAAGGCTGCCGCACATTTCTGGAACTCAGTTGTTTTTCTCCTCTTCGCTTTCATCATCACTCACATCACTGCAAGCATAGGCAGGCTAGTGAGTAATTAAGATATTTTTCATCAATGCTCATAATTTCATATCTTGCAAAATATTTGGCAACAAAGACATATGGTTTACACCTATGATTAGAGGGAAAAACAGCCAGGAGTCCCTTACAACCATGCTAAGTAGAATATAATGAATAGAAATCCGTAATTATCAATAAATATGTACTGAGTAATTTACCTTTGTTCTGGTAATTTAGATATCCGTCTAGCATCTAAACCTGATATGTACTTCTGTGCCGTTTGGACTTTATCAGCACCTACAACAATGAGAAAACTACTGCTCAACCCACCTTTCCTCAGTTAAAATTTGAGTCAAGACATCTGAATGACTCAATAATAATAATACCTTTGGACAGCTGGAAGGCATGAAATGCACAACGTTCAGCAGCAAGCCTAACTGGTGTGTTTCCATCTTTCAAACATTCGCCAAGCGGAGGACCAAAGATCACAATATTGTTCATTAACCCCACTGGATTTTCCTGTATCAGTAAATTAAGCTGGTTAGTCTCTCGCCCTCTCCTATAAAAATCAACAGAATTTTGAATATGAATTTCACAGTTATGATTAACGAAGTTACTTTAGCCACTGATTTCAGAGCAGATAATGCAGTTCTTCTAACTTCGCTGGATTCATCCAGTAGGGATGAAACTATTGAATTGAGTAATTCCTGATGCAAACTGGTACCAGAAGGATCATTCTTAAATTGATAGAGTAGCAGCCTTCCTAATGCCTTAGTGGAGGCTTGGCGGACGGGAAACTGAAAGAGTTGTGATCGATAAATATTATAAATGTACACATCAGAAAAAAACCTCTCCTTTCAAAGAATGATTGTAAACAGAAAAACCATTACAGCCCAGTTACCTTGTCATCTTCTAGGGTACTCTTAACTGCTTTCAGAACTGGTGATAGGTAAGCCGGTGTACATATCACAGAAGGGTTCTGCCTAAGCAGAAATGAGATGGTAAGTATCGCCCCATGCCGAGTGACCCAGCTGGAGGATGTAGCTGAGCTACTGAGTTGCTGGAGCAAATCTGCCAGTTGAGCATCCTCTGAAAACTGTAGCATCAAATTGGACATGGTATCAACGCAAGCTAAGAATGAGATGTCAATACATCATAAGAACCAACAATTCGATCACAATATATCTTTTATTATGAATCAAATGGTAGCGGTAGCAAACCTTTGACAAGATGCCTAACATCTTCGCTGCCGATGTTCGCACTTGATCATCGTCATTATTAATCATTTCTTTGAGGAGAATATAAGCACGATGCCTGACAGGAGGGCTCACGCCTTTCCCAGCGTGTTTTAATACACCTCCAAGAGCAGTTAGAATAGCTTCTCGAACTCCACCTTCAGATGCCTGATTAATTACAATTTTTGTTACATTAAGGTAATGTAATTAATTTTGTGATCTATTTTGATTAAACAAGAAAGAAATGTGCCATTATCACCTGCAAGCTTGTAACCAGGTCGCCAACTAATGGGTCAACCCTAGTACTCAAGGCACTTAGCTTTCCAAGCGCAAGGGCAGCAGTTGCCCGTACAGTCCTGCATTACCAAACAGTGCATAAATGTATGGAAACAGAACATGTGGCCTCAAATCGATGGACGATGTATAACAATGGCAGAAACCCATAGAACGTTAGTAGAGTCCCCAAAAAAGGCCCATCTTGGGTCTTTGTTTCCCAAGACAAAATACAAAGTAATATGGAGTTTTATAAAAACAGATTGATTACAACTGACGTCCACGTGTAGAGCATAAAATGGCACCACTATGCAATGCATGGTTTGATAAAGCTTCACCACTAAAGAAAGCAGAGTTTACCAATGTTAAAGGATTAAAAGCACACCTCGTGTTATCTTGCAGACACTTTATAAACGTGGTCTGTAATTGTGGAAGAAATGGCTTCAGAGCAATTCCACCTTTTCTAATAATGATGCTTAAAGTTGACAAAATGGCGCTCTTGACTTGCCAAGGGAACCGGTCACCAATAATCCTAATAAGTGGCCTGATAACCATATGCAATAGAAAAAAGTAAACATCTACGAGGATAGTTTATTAAGCAAATTTTGCAAAACAATTAGGGCCACTTAAAATTGAACACAACTAAGAATAAAGAATTACAAGGGAATTCAGTATGTACCCTGTAATTGGAATGACAAACTCTTTAAGTGCTTTCTCACTTGTCACTTCCAAAAGCTCACCAAGGCCAACAGCAGCTTGCTCTCGTACTTCTGCAGATCCACTTGTAAGTCCCTAAAAATAACACAGTATTTAAACAATAATAATTACACATTGGAATAATGATGATGATAAATATATATACAAGGCAACATCAGCAAACTAGAATCAAGCGAAAGACATCTGGAGATTAATGCATGCATCATTACATAGTGTCAATGACTATAATTTCATGTAACCACACAACACAGAGCACACATGAGATCACCTGAAGAAAAACTGGAAGCAGCGGCTGAAGGGCTTTGGGAAGACAAAACCCAGGTACAAGAACCGGCCCACCCTACAGGTTTGCAATTCGCACGACCGCAACACAGCGAGAATAGGATAATATAATTAAACCGTATATAGCACAATTCATCCAAAACTAAATATCTTTTATCACAAACCTTCTTCTTCCTACGCTCTTTATCCCTAGCAGTTGACACTGCGTCACGTACAAGCTTAATGTGAGAAGGAAGCACATCCTTAGGAATTGATGCCATGACCCTCGATAAAGCTTCCCATGCAACCTGCGAAGAAACATTAATTCTCCGTTACAAATTGCTATGCATTTTAAAATTAAAATAAAACAATTAGTTTACGAGATCATACCACAACATTTTCAGCTTCTGAATCACTCAGCAATACAATCAGAGTGGATATCATATCGGGAGCTTCATCCGCCAAATATAACTCACTATTCTTGAAGAAGAATCCAATTATGTAACAAGAATTCCTTCTTATCGATGCCTAAATCATGTCAAGTTCATAGGTCACAGGGAGAACCAGAAATATCATATCACAGAAACAAAATGCGCAATGTTTACAGTAAACAGTAATTATACCCGACTGTCACCAACACCTTTAAGCAGCTCAGATATTAAAGGTTCAATGCCTTCCTCATCAATGACTAGAACGACAGTTTCAGCTGCCTTCTTTGCCATATTTTGAACATCCTAAGCCATTCAATACATAATAAATATATAAAGGTATGTGATTCAAATTCTTTAAATATATGTATCTCTTTTTCCAGAGTCATACCACATTTTCATCGCCCATAGCATGCAGTAATGCAGGAAGAACAGTACCGAGGTGCGTGTTGAGCCCAGGCCCCGCAACCTCAGCCAAGGCACCAAGTGCATGTGCATTGAATGCCCTACACACAATTACAGTTCACAACAGCAAGCAATGAGATACTAGTAGTAAACACAAGGGTTGGCTCTTTTTAAAATATTTTTAGACAATACAACTTTTGATACTTACGAAAGTGGAAGATTCACCAGCTTTGGCAATATGTGAGGCAAGACAGCAGCTGCTCTGACACTAGATGAAAAATAATGAAAAATCATCTACTGATAAGTCATTAAAGCAGCATTTGCAATGCTTAATTGTTAAAACCCAAACCTCAAGATTTGCTTTAGTCCATCAAGAGCGGTTTCGGAAGTTCGATTGTCCTCAAGTGCATGCAAAAGTGTCGGCACAATCTCATCAATTGCTTGCATTCCAGCACTCTGAATATATTTACATACAATTGCAATTTCATCAGTTATTATAACATTCATGAAATCATGTGGGTTTCTTTTTTCAATCGTAACATACCTTGTAGAGAGTACTGAATGCAAGGCCTGCTGACTCGCGAACTTCAGGCATGCTGTCAGCGCAAGTTATATTAACTCACCTTTAGTCGCCTCTCAGACTCATAGTCATAGAATCATAGATCAAAATGATTTGAAGTACATAAAGTGAGACATAACAAACCTATCACAAAGCGCTGTTCGGATAGTAGGAATAAGATCATCCATGAAAGCCAACAACTGATGCTTGCCCGCACTAGCCATGACTTCACTCAAACCAATACAAACACCCTATTAAAAACATAAACATTTTGAGTTGTACAGTTCACCATAAATAACATGGTACAATCAGATTTGGGCTTTTCTAGCAATAAGTGCAAGCGAACAAATTTTACGATGCGAAGTCACCTAAACTGAAAAAAAAAGAGAGAAAACTGCTCAAAAACCATTGAATAGATGCCCAACCTGTCGTCGAGAAGGATTCGGATCTGTAAGGCCTTTAGACATATTAGGAATAATTAATGGAAGAACTCTTTCACCAAGCTTCCTAACAAGCTCGCCAAGAGCTCTTCCAGCAGCCTGAATATAAAGAGGTTTAGAAACTGAGCTCAAAACTAATGCAAGATGCTAAAAGAAAAAAGCCAACACACCTGTCGCCTTTCTGAGGATGACGACGCTAAAGAAGTAATTAAGGTCCTCATCAAAACTGGCATTATTTCTCGAAGAGTTTTTGGTGTGTTAGACACTATAGTTTTCCACACATGCAATGCAGCCTGCAAATATATACAAGGCAGATGGTGCATTATCAGAAAATATGTAGTCATAGAAGTAACTTAGTATTCTCTATGATCCAGGTGTTAAAGCCACTGTACCTGACGAACAGATAGATTGACATCTGTTCGCACCATATACACTGCAGCAAGAACTTCATTACGCTTGTCCATGCCGAGAATTTCAATAATGGCTCTGCCATGTGCTTCAGTACTTGAACCTTCATCATCACTTCCACCCTCAAGAATAGCTTTACCAGAAGTCCCAGCTACCTGAAAAAGAAATACCAAAAACTCATCTTCAATAAACCATTACAAGAAGCACCTCCTCAGTGAAGCAATGGAAGGATGCTACACCATAAAAAATGATTTCCTGGATAAATAACTATGAGGTCGAGAACATGGAGAGGATGCTACACCTTAAACAACAGATCCCCTAACAACTCAACAGAACTTTGTCGGATGCGCCAACTGTCATTGAAAATGCCATCCTCCACAGCTGGAAGAAGCAGAGGTAAGGACCTGAAACAAATAACCAAGCATATAAAGGGATTGCCCATAGAAATATGCCAGGCTGAACAACTCAAACATGAAACATTCACATCTTGTAGGTGATGCTGACTGCTGAGAAAGAGAGTTAAAGAATTCATGAAACATCATACGTCGTAGCATAGTGTTCCACCAGGACATGACCGGCACCAAGTGCAGCATCTCGTACAGACTCGTTCTCGTCCGCAAGACCTGTAAGAAACACACATCAGATATGTTTCTATACTTTTCGAGCGAAAACTGAACCAATGCTTGCAAATACAAGAACAAGGGTAATAGGCTTATAGCAGTTACCATCCAAGATTGCAGGCAGGACCTGCTGCAAATACTTCTGAAATTGCTGACCCAAAGACCTCGGAAAGTACTGAAACAATAGTAGGTACTGTGAGCACCAAAAATAACGGAACCAAAAAACACAGTCGTAAACTTAATATATTCACCTTGAAAAGTGTCAAATAACCATCACGAACAGATGCTTTTTGGTGGGAACAGTTCCTAATAATATCCGGAAGCAACTGCTCAAAGTACTTAGTGCCCAATGCAGCTACCACCTACAAACAATAGAGGTGAGCATTCCAACAATGCAGTGCTATCAAAGATTAAAGAATCACTTTAAACAAAATGATGATCGTGATCAGAAGGTGAAGACTTGCATATTCTGAATTGTAACACTTTAAAAATCACAATTTCACAGACTTAGAACTTCAGGCGAATAGGAGATTTATATTTTGAGCTCAAAAAAAAAAATTCCAATGAATGATCGAAACTCCAAACGTTTACCTTCAGTAAAATATTCTATCCACATGTAACATGTATTGGCCAAAAAATAAAATTTTGTTCATTCATCAACCCTAAAGAACGTAGAGGATTATAATTATTATCTGATTAGTGTGCCTTAAGTGGTACAACTCCTTCAATAAAAGCCAAGTCCCCCACTATTCACATAACTATCTACATCTTCGGCCATCTTTGGTTTGAAAATCACAGATAACATAATAACAACATAAACATGAAAGTTACAAGCGATCACATAATATTCTAAGCTCAGAATAGCATATGAAAATAAATTAGGAAACGTACCTCACTGAGCCCTTGAGCAGCACCGGAGCGTTCCACATTGTTCACTTCGGATTTCAATGTATCCAACAGCCATGAAACAAGATCAGGAAAGTGTTCTTCTCCCATTCCCCGTATAAGTGATCCAAGAGCTCTCGCAGCGACAGAACGAACCTCAGGTATTGGATCAACGAGTACCTAATAGTTCTCAAAATGGAAACAAGCTGAAGACCAAAATATGAAGAAACATATTCACAAAATAGTGATGTCTATTGAAGTAATACCTTTTTGACCTCAGGTAGAAGCAACCCAATGTAAGGAATCATGTCCTTAGGTTCAGTCACAAGTGAACACATGTTTCCAGCAATCTGAGCAGCTTTCTTCTTTGTTTCAGAACTTCTTTCCCTCAAACCTCTGTGGACGATTGGTACCAAGAGTGCAAGTGATGGGGCATCAATTGAATTGATGAAAGTCGTCTGTTAAGGTTGAACAGAGAAAGACAAAACAATATAAGAGCATCAACAAAATTAACAACACTAACTGCACAATAGATGGCGCTTACTTGCAGAAGAACATCAAGAGAGTATTTTGTATAATCATTAGGATCAGTAAGCCCCTTCAGAAGTGTAGGCACAAGGGAGGATATTTCAGGGTTTTTTATCACACTTCCAACCTGAGTAGGTAACAACTCTGATAAGTGATGACAACTAGTGTGTAGAAAAAGGGAAGTTACGACCAGTATCAGAAAAACTAAAATATTACATGTTGAAGAGCTGTCTGACCGGCTGACTGGACTTTCGGATGTGTATCTGTCAGTACCTATAATTGATTGAGAAAGTTCAGTTTACTGATGCAAAATCCCGTAATTAGATACTAACAAAACCGAAAATCTTGGTCTGTGCGTATATCCTATGACCTCAGTTAACTTGGGCACAATCTTAGGAAGGCATTGAGATAACTGCTGAGGTGCACAGAAAGCCATGGCACCAAGTAGTTGTACACTACTCTGCTTTGTCCTCCAAGCTTTATCTTCAAGACCCTAAAATATAGGGGGGCAATGAAAAACAAAAGAATTAGAGTTTACAACTTTCACTATAAATCTAAGCACAAAACATCACTCAACGAATAAAATTTGTAGAACTATAAACTATAATACCTTAAGAAGGGATGGCAGCACAAGCTTCACACCATGAGCTGTCAGTTGAGACATCATCGCACGGGCAGCACATTCAGCAGCTTCACGAACAGCCAGAACTTGATCGGAGAATGAAACCAAAAGTAGAGGTAGCATTTGAATAACATAGCTGGCCAAGAGAAAATAACAAAAAAAATTTAAAATATGAGCAAAACACTGTTGAATTACAAAGAGATAAACATCATTACGGCTCAAATAGTCGTCCAAGCTTTTCACACAGGCACTCAAATGCAAGCAGAGCGCCTTCACGACGTTTAGCAGAGTTTCTGCAGTCACCGAGAGTGATTTAAAGTCTGGGTGAACAACAGATACCTTCACAAACTGATAGCAAGAACCAACCTATCAATGAGGCATTCTCGTAAGACATTGATAATCCCATACTTCTTCAAGCTGGAAATTCCAAAACCTTTGACAACTCCAGCAAGGCCGAAAGCAGCTCCCCGACGTTCCCCATATTTGTCACTTTTCATCAATTGATCTAATAATCTAGAGACAAGCACAGTCCCGTCCTCCTATTTTACAAAAGAGGCATAATTTAGGCGTAGTAAAAACAACTGATATAAAAATGGGTAAAATACGTATGTCAAAAAAGATGACTATTCTAACTTGTTTTATGTTTTCCCCAATAAAGATGGTAAGAAATTAAGTACATTAAATTGGTCCATATGCAAGTTTCTTACTTTTTTAGATTGCACTAAGGGAGACAAGCAATCTGATACAGCACGCTGAACAGCTTCTGAAGGGGTGTTGAGCACATCCAACAACTTCTCCACAACAGCAAACACTTTTGGATCATTCTGTTAGGCAGTGTATGAGAAAGTGTTGGTCAGCGACTACAAAGTATTGTAATTATTCATTAAAATAAGTATGCACCCCTTGCTAACCTTATCAAGATGCTTTGCCAAAGCGCCAGTGAAGATGACAACACCCTCACGGACTAAATCATATCTTTCTTCATCGGAAGCCTGTGTATTGAAATCGAGAACAAGGCGCAATGCAGATTGAGAAGTAATCAGCCAGAAGTTCTTATAAGCAGCATTTACCATGGGTAAAAATTAAACAGACACTTACCTTTTTGTTCAGGTAATTCTCAAATATCGGAAACAGCAATGAGACATTGTCTCTTCCGTGCTTGTCAATAATCAAAATTCCAGCATTAATCATTCGTCCTCGTACATCAGCATTGGAATCAGCCTGCAGCATCATATAACAAGACTTAAACAAACAACGAGAGAGATAGAGAGAGTGGGAGTGCATGTGAAAGACAGATAGAAACAGAGGTCTCACAAGCGCTCGTGATATTAAAAAGGTTATCACAACAGGGAGATCTTTGGTTCGGAGAACATCAGCAGCCGAGTGCAAAGCCAATGCTATTCCTTGTCTTCCTATCCAGCCAGGATCCACATTGTCCGTCTCCAAACCAATGTCATGGATGTAAAAAGAAAATAATGTGGAGAGGGATTCCTAGCAAGAGTAAAAAAAAAGTGCAACACCTATCATTAGGACAAGTTTATCCTCAGTATAAAATCTGCAGGATACATGAAACGACGGTCATGAAAACGTACTTGAATACTATCAGGGTTTTCATCTAAAGCAGCAGCCAGTGCCTCTGCGGCAGCTATACGGACATTATAATTGGCGTGAGAGAGGGCTTGAAAAAGTCTCGAGTAGTCAGTACCAAATTCATGTCCGTATCTATCCCAAATATCTTCAGCCATTTCAGAAACAGTCTACAGCATAAAGAGGAAGAGAAAATATTTGATCAATTGTGAGTTATATACATAACTTGGCGGTCTATTAAGAACAAGCTGGAAAGCATGACATGACAGAATGCAATCATATTTTCACTATAAAGGCAAATAAGTGATAATAGATAAGACATTACCTTGAATTTCAATACCTTATTTTGAGGCGCTACATTGACAAATGAAAAACAATGATATAAAAGTGACAACTAACTTTATCCATTCCACAGTAATTAAAAAAACTTTATCCAGTCCACTGTACATGAGATATGCTTTTAGCAAGGGTTTGGATTCGAGAATTTAAGATGTTTGAGAAAGACTGCTAATAATGAATGATGTCAACGTTGAATGTTTTCAACTTTCAGAATTAACTGAAGCAAGTTATCCCGCTAGTAACGACCCAGTATACTGCAACAAAATGGAACTGATGTCCAGTGATGCATGTGCGAGCTAAGATATGCTTTGCTTGAATTCTGACATACGACTGCCTTAGGATGTTTGGCTTCAGTACTTGAATGAATTGCTAAACTGACGTGTTATTTCCAAACAATCCAGAATTTTATGTATCATTCTTTTGACACACTAAATGAGTATAGGTTAAAAAGAAACAGAGTAATCAAACCTTATCAGGGTCATGTAAAGCGATCCAGATACTCGTAGCAACTTGAACATCTTGTGGCATGCAACGATTGGCAACTGATGGAATACACTTTATGGCATTCAAACAAGCAATTCTTACGTGGACATCTTTTGAGTACACTCCATATAGAGCCTATACAATGCCAACACACAAGGAAAATAAGATCATAAAGAAAGAATGTTGTGTAGAATCAAAAGACACATAAACCCTTACTGGTGCCAATTCATCTGATTGCAAACCAAGACACAACTCATTCAGTGCAGGTCCAACAGATGATTGATATGCTGGAACTACTCCAAGTACGTGATACAGAACCTGCAAAACAATATGACCATAAATATAAGAAGTTCCCAGTTCCCACAATACTAGGTAATATAGGGACATGAAATTATACTTTCGAGTTCGGAAGAAATAAATAGTCAAGAATCTTACTGATAGCATCCGAAGCCTAGGAAGGGGTAAAATAGGGTCCATGTGCAGGTAAATTATCTGAAGCACTTTGTCATGAAGTCCGGTTTTCTTGGATGACAGAAGAATACGCTCCATGATCTACACACCCATAAATGGAAACATAATGCAGCTGTTTTAAATAACAAAGGTTTTTATCGATGAAGTATAAAAAAGGAAAATGTAGCAGATTACCGGGAAGACAAATGAAAAAGAATCCACTGGGAGAGGTCCAGATTTGCAAGATAATGATAGCCCATTAACAATTCTCTCAAAGAGACCTAAGACAGGTATGTCATTAGATTCCCCTCCTCCAATAGGAGGAATTAAATCCCAGATTTCACAATCATCGGCAGTCGCAATTAGGCGTAGAGCAGTAGCTATATCGAGGGCCCAGTTAGGAAGAGGCGGCGCTGTGCATTTGCAAAGCTTTACAAGAGTTTCATATGCCACATCACTTACAATTGGAGAGCGCAGCAATGGATCCAAAAATTTGACCTGCTTTCATGTACGAATGTTGTCAAAACTCCTTCAGACTACATAGCCAAAAGTTCAGCTTTTCACAACTACCATACATATATATATATGTATAGAAAATTTGTTGGGAATAATCCCAACTTTCACCCGTTTGCTGAGAATAATCCAAACTTTGGATTATTTCTAAATAATCCCAACTTTGATGGTTTTTTGCTCGCAGCATACCCATTTCTTAAATGTAACTGTCTATTTATTCAGAACAATTCATAAAAAATCACAAAAAAAAACTCAAAAAATATTCAAAACATCAGAAAACAATTATTAAAAAGTCATCCATTTATTCTTGCTTTAAATAAGAAATTATAACTTGAAAATTAATATTTTATAATTTAATTAAATATTTTTAAACTTTATCAAAATGTTGCATAATTATATAAAATATCATAAAAATATGATTATTTGATATTGGTTTTGATTAGTTTATTAAAAAAATTGAATTTTTTGACTCATTTTCTATTTTTATTTGAAAATTTAAAAAAAATTAAACTAATTTAAAAGAAAAATATTTTTAAATCATTATTGTTTTAATAAAATTAAAACTAAAAGGATGACTTTTTAATAATTGTTTTCTAAAGTTTTGAATGTTTTTGAGTTTTTTTGTTATTTTTTATGAATTATTTTGAACATATAGCCGGTTACATTTAAGAAGGGTATGCTGCGAGCAAAAAATCATCAAAGTTGAGATTATTTAGAAATAATCCAAAGTTGGGATTATTATCAGCAAATGGGTGAAAGTTGGGATTATTCCCAACAAATTACCCTATATATTGACAAAACTTATGGTCATTCAAAAACCCACACAAATTTCCCAAAACATGACCACCAATATCATATGTAGACCACTTTAAGCGCGACTTGCTACAGTCATACGACAGAGACATTAACTTGAAGCTGCCTTGGTAAGGTACAAAAAACACAGGCAAGGTAATATTTGACTTACACATATTAGTACATAGTTCACAAATTACACATTTTGAAATATATAGTAAAACATATGGACGCATTATCAGAATTAATCAGTTGTACACCAAGGAAAAGCAATATGATCAATCAATATTAAAACGTATAAAAAAAAACATGTGACGAACCAGGGCAGGAAGTTGACTGTGAGTGAATACTGGATTAGCAATAGCCATTTCTCCAAGAGATGTCAGCATTAGAGAAAGGTTTTTCTTGATCGCCATTACGTGCTCCCGGACTGACGCTTCCTCTTTAAGTAGCAATTCGCGAGCTTCTTCTTTTGCAGTCTTTCCCTTGTCTATATTGAATTAAATGAGCTAAAAACTGAAGCACTCATATTTACAAAATTGCTGATGAAAACCAAGCGGTAATTACAAACCTGCTTTCTTTGCAACTTTTCCAGTGTCTTTCTTTCCCACAACTGCTTTATTTGCGGGTTCTCTCCTTGGAAGGTTATTCGAAATAGAATGACCCTAAGTCAATTAAATTAATCAAGTTTAGGATATCTTAAAACAACATTGAAGGTGCAGAAGGTGGACTTTATGATCATCCATTACCGTTCCATTCCGATCTTCATGCACATGTCGCCCCTTAACTTGGTTTGTGTTTTTCACAGCAACAGCATCAGCAATATAGACACCTTGCTCATTAGACAGCATTCCTTCAGGAGTATTGAAAATCTGAAACGGTATGAATGTGCTATAAGAAATTGAAAAGGCTGGCCTTCAGCCTTCAAGAAACTCTTAACTTAAGTATATTTAGCTACGAAATGGCAACGAACTAGGATGCATCATGCAAGAGTACAATCTAAACATAAAACAAACGGCCCTGCTCAAATTTATAGAACTAAATCAAAACTCATGGCAGGAAGCTATATCAAGTTATCCTGATGGGATATCTTGATAGATGACAATTTCCCTTATGAAGTGACAATGGATTCCACCAAGACCCATAGGAGATACATAATACAGGCACACCATTAGAAAAAACAGAACAACAACAGACAAAAAAATGGCGCAGGACATAAAATAGGTCTACATGTGTGATTCAGTAGACATACCAAAATCTCCCTTTGAGTGAGTATATCATGCAACTGAAGATCTGGGAGATTTTTCAAGTGCTGGAGTGTCAAAAAAGCTCATGAATAAGATTGCTTGAGACAAAAGCAGCATAAACGAACACAGGAGTGGGTAAAAATTGAAACTGAGAGAATAAACCTTGTTAAATTCAGAGTAGGTGTTTCCCGGTGCTAAAGACATTAGAGTAGTTAAACAGTGAATCGCAGCTTGTTGTTCAAATTGATCATCACTCGTCACACCTATAGACCCCAGCAAACCCTGCAAGGTAATGCGCAATTGCGCAAAAGGAGAAAAGAAAGTTAGCTGGAATTGTTGATGCGTCTAAGCCTCCTTTTCAAAACCAAACGTTCTTTATGTTGGATGAACATATTATTTCTTAAAATATATTTTACAGAAACTAGCTATCTTTTAGCTCATAATGCATACTGTGAGGCACAAATAAGCAAAGATAAAATTTGAGGTTTAGTGGTTGGTCGTACTTAACTACTTATGCCATTAAATACATTTAGTTACGGAATGGCTACAGCAGGACAGTATGAATTACACATTCACAACTGTCTCAAACATTTATCCAAAAGCAGTACACAACATGATCTGAGACTGAGAGATGTCATATCATAATCAAATGCTCCGACAAATAGTTTTGGCTTTAGTTTCAGTCAATGCAGCCACTGTGTTATCAGTTATCACTGGGACTAATTGTAAACAAAAGAGGAAAGACAGATTAAACATCGTATTTATCCAGAAACATGACTTTTTCTATCCCAGTTCGCATATTACAAAAAATAAGAAAATGGTGTGAACAACAGATACGATGAACATCTATAGGGGCAGATTCTAATTTAAGGTAAAATTTGGATATTCAAGTGCCATTATGATCACATTTCTAACCTTGCATATAGGAGCAATATTGGATGTAATGACTTCGAGGATGTGAATTCCATGCTTTTTAAAACAATTCACGAGTCTCTGCAAATAAACAAAGAGATATCTGTAAGTTTTCAACTGCTGTTGGTTCTCAACTAATTATGAAGTAGGATTGATTCCTCAACAGGGTCATCCATGAATGATATAATTATCCTCAGAGTTCGAACCCAACTTCAGGAGAACTTATGCAGGATGGACACAGAACGAATACTTTTCCCTGATTTTCTCATTCAACAAAAGTAAAAGCGAAAAAATAAATGGAGAAGCACGTACTTTCCACACTGCATCTCTGCTTCCGCTGCCAATTAAAACAGGATGGTGCGCGCATAGTATAACTTGCACACACAAGCTAGGCGCAACCAATAAAGCACTTGATGCAATGACACCCAAGGCCTTCACTAACACTTCAGTAGAAGGAATAAAAGGAAGTTGAGCATCCAGTGGGATTTCAGAATCACTACACACCACAATGCAGAGTTTATAATTAATTACCTGAACACAATGGTTTTATAGTAATGTAACACTGAATCCAACACAAAATACGGGAAGAACTACCTTCTCTTCAATAGCAAACTTCTTTCTCCAACTGAGGCCAAAAACTTTGAAAATTCGAGCAGAATACTTTCAGATAGTTCAGAGGAAGCAGCTAGAATTTTTTTGGTGGATTCATGGGCCATTCTACGAATGTCCCAAGACGGATGGCAGATGAAATAAAGCAACAGCTGCAGATAACTGACAAATATAAGAAGTTCATTCATATGTGGATGGAATAAACACAAAAAGGAATGCAATGCAGTTGCGGGTTCACCTGCAGTATTGGTTTTAAATTGAAAGCCTCCAGAACTCTGAGGTAGAAAATAAAATGTTAAAAATACACTTTGGTAGCAGACTATGACCAGGGAAGGAGATGATGATGATGATGCACGAGCACATACTTATGCTGATATTCCACTAAGAGATCCTCGAGAAGACCGACGCACTCCATACAATCTTCATTAGATATTTTTGATGCCTGTAAAAAAATCCATACATAGACACTTTTAAATATAGAATGGGACAAACAAATAAATATCAACTGCTTCACATAGACCAACAGATGCATCCCCATGCATTCTTCACGTACGCAATACATAAAATTAAAAATACACTGGGATACATGGAACACCCTAGTCAAGTAAGCAAACAGTAAGTAAATAAAAGAAGCACTTAAAATCGTAAACGTTTGATGATTTGTAAATTTTATTTACCATTGATAATGGAACCACGGATGGTTCATTTTGAGATATTAATAGCCACATTTTCTCCTTGGTCATAGCATCATCTGTCAGTTCGTTGAAAAGATTAGCATTATAATAAACAAGTAAATTTAGCTCTAACCACCTTCTTGTATTAAGGATGATGTGTCACCTGCTTTGATATCAACTTTTCCAATCCTCAAAACCAATATCAAAGCATAAAAGCCATCCAAACGTTGTGCCGGTTTCGTGAAACTAGTTTTCACTAGTTGAAGAAGAGGCCCAAATAATGAAGATATCTAAAGTGAATAGCAGTTATTTGAAGACCACAAATTTAAAAAGTAAATATTAATATTAAAAATTAAAAATATATACATAAAGAAAACAACTAAAGCAATCCACACCTTCCCGATAGCGTCAACATTTTTGCAAATTTCAATTAAACAATGCAAATGCCCCCTTCTCAAAGTTTCTTTCTCTTTTATGCCCAATGCAAAGAAGGTGATGATATCTGAACTTATCGCAAAAACACTGCGAGCTGCCCAAGCAGCTAAAGCTGCTAGAATAGTTAATTTCACTTCTTCACTTCCTGAAAAAATCAATATAACACTGAAACATCATCAAGCAGATGAAAACATAAATTTAATCATCGGTTTGAAATGCTACCATCATCCTTGTAACAAGATAAAAGGAATCCACATAATGTAGCTGACAGTCCATTGAGGTACTTCCCGTCAGGGGCACTGGACAATGCTTTTAATGCATTGATCATACCAATTCTTTGGTAAGGAAAAGAAAGCCTTCCTTCAGAGCCTGCCCATAGTGCAAAGAAAACGGGAAGTCAGGCAACCAATGTCAGCAATGATATTTCCCCACTGCATATACATGACTGCTCTCTAGAAAATAGTGACTTCAGTAAGATTGACACACCTCCGATAACAGCTTTCATTGACTCAAACATTGATTGTATAGAATCAGGATTGCTGGATTTTTGACTCAAACAACTCACTATGGCCAACGCTTCAAGCCGCCTTGTCTCGTCCGCATGACGGGCTTGAGATAATACAACATTAAGTATATCAACAGCATACTTGCTCAAATCAAGCTTGACAGATTTCAAAAGAATCCCTACGGAATCTATGACAATCTCTGGATTTCGTTTCAACATCTTAATAGAGGATGGGACTACAACATTTTTAAACTCTTCATGAGATATGTGGATAAAAAGTGATCGAAAGCACTGGCTGAGACTCAGAGGTGGCTTTTCTTTTGCATTCAAAACTGCGTTGACATAAATGTCAAGAAATATAGGCTGTTGAAAGAAATGATTTGCATTAATATCATCACAAAGTTGGTGTAATAATAAGAAAAGCAAAACGAATCACACACTAAATTATTAAAGTGCAAGATGTCACCTTGTATTCTTCAAACAATGACGGAGTTTTACAAGTGAATTCCAGCAATATTTGGATCAAATCAGAACAGTCTTTATATGCAATCCGTGTATCTTTGAGTACGGCAACGTACATTTTTAAGAAGTCAGACTACAAGAGCGATAAACCAGACAGCAAATTAGACATTTAGTCTACAAGATAATACTCTCACATGGGACATCAATATCAGGGTAAGTAGCCAACAACCTTGTTAAATATATGATAAAGAGTTCTCTTGCATGCTCTCCGCTCACGGAAAGATCCATCCATAGCAACACAAAGTACAGATGCCTGAGAAGCAACTAATCTCCAAAATGCATTTTTTGAAACTGCAGCAAACTGACTTTTAACTAAAAGTAATGATGACCACTTTAACAGCCTGGGGCAGCCTACGCGGGACTTGAGTTTTGACAGCTTCTCCATGCTCTGAACAATAGTTGCCGCAAAGTGCTTCATAAATGCAATCGACTTAAGAGATTCAACCAGTAGGTCATCAACAGCTTTCTTCGAACCATTGTCGTCATAAATAAGCAGTGTTTGGAAAATTAAATCTACCAAAAGTGCTGCAAATTCAGAGGTTATGTCTGCAGAACCTGTGGTAAAAGATTAAGCATCACTTAGAACTAAAGTTCATCAACATTATAATCTATGGAGACATTGGGTCGTAAAAGACATGTATGTCAATCAAGCGTCCAGCTAGTAACTGAGGTCTCAGATACCTAAACTGAAAAAAAGTCTTTTTTTTATGAAGCTAACAAGGCTCATACGACGCCGACTAAAGAGCACTTTTCAAACGTAAACCCGTAGAAGATTTCTTAGCTAAGCTTTGTGTACGTGCTAAGTTGTAAATTTTCATTTGCCGCATTGACTGATCCACAAAATGATGCTAACATTTCCTAAGCAACCAAGAAACTATGTGAACTCACATGCTAGGCCATCAAGAGGCTTCAGCTCAGCATTATGTTACACACCTCAAATTAAACAGCAAAAAAAGGGGCATTTTAACCAAGACAGGCAGCAGTCAACTCCACTTATACATTTCAATAGTTCTAAAAAAAATCTAAATATATAAAGTATATAATGTACAAACCTGAATTATTTAACAGTTCCGGAATTTCATGTCTGAATATCGCTACGCGTTGCTTTGTGGATGGAGTGGATACTTGCGAAGATAAAGAAATCAACTGCTCGAGTGGATTCTCCATATTCAGATCGAATCGATAATTTCGCCGAATAGAGTGTTCACCGCCGTTAGTGAAGCGGCCGTCGACGCTCCGTGTGGTCTGATAATGAGATTATATGTTGGGATTGGAATCAGGGTTTTTTTTAGAGCTACGAGTGTCGAGAAGAACTAACGAACCGAAATTAGCCCAAAAATCACCCAATTGGACCAGGTCGAACCGATGAATATAAAGTATTACTACAATCTTTCGGTCCAAATGTCCGAGCAAGTGCGCGCAGAGGAATGGCTCAGTGAAGAAAAGAAGAGCATGACGTCAGCAGAATATTGACATACTTTTTTTCATTTTCAAAATTGAGTAAGAGTCTGGTTTTCTTTTTGTTTCTAATTTCAGCTATACTAGAATAATGTGAAAGGGGTAATGATATAAGAGGGAGGCTATAATGATGGGTCGTCGCTATTAGTGTCGATTCCCTGCCTGGCGGAAATGACTCTATCCAGTGTTTGGTCTGGGACGCTGATTCCAGTAGTCTCCATGTCTGCGACTATGGCAATGGCTGCATCAAGTTCGCCTAAGTCGAGACATAACAGGATAACTTCGTCGTATAGAGGGCTGAAATGAACACGGAAACAAGGAAAATGTGATCAGGTATTATTGGTATAGGTACTACTGTATGACGGATGTGAATGAATCCAAGGGACACTGCAGGTTGATTTGAAATCAGATTGTTACCTTCCAAAGATATAATTCAGACTGTGGGCTGTCTGCAAAATTTTCAAGAGAGCTGAAGGGAGAGGGGCTCTTATTGCTGCACGCAGTATGATTGCACAATCTCCGATAGTTGGTTTCCCTCCTAACTCTATCACCTGTAGCGCATAATCAACACAGAAAGCTGTAAGATATATGTCATCTTTGTCCATCGATTCATTTACACCACGAGGCTCATAAGCTTCGGTAATGTTTTTTTATTATATATAGACCAAAGACTCTGGTTCAAAACAGGCCACATCCTGTCCAGTAATTTTAACGGTCTATGAGTCTATCACACCAGTCAACTAGAGTATTGGAATAACTTGTCATGGGAAGTATTTGGAGCATACCTATTGACGTCAGAGTACTAAAAAATCAGCGAAACTTGATACACTGAAATGGCTCGAGTGCATACCTTTGTCATGATTTGTACAGCCAATTCAACTTCCCATTCTTGATTCCATCGTCGAGGAGGTTTGTTTTTAATATCTTTCTCCCATGTCCAACCCCACGCATCAGCAATAGTATACATATCTTCAACGTCAAATATTTTTCTTTTTCTCAGCTCCTTGAATGCCTCAAATATATCCTCAGGGAACCAGTCATCATCATCAGAATCCTGCAATTGTGATATACAAACTAGTAACTTGACATAAAAGACCAAAGCAAAAACATATTTTGTGTAGACTACATACAAAAGAAAATATTCCAATATAGACCAATTGCGTGCATCTAAATCATGCAGTACCGGAGACATAAAATGCTTACCTCCATCGATAATTTGGAAATTTTCCTCCGGGACTTTTTTGATCTTGTTGACGTGTCAATATCTTTTAATAACTGCACCCCTATCATTTGAGGAGGCTTTGAAGTGTCAACATCCTTGATCTTGATCCTGTTCTCAGCTTGGGTTTCAGCCTGTTCTGCCTCCATTTCCACTTCGACTTCAACTCCTGCTTCTTCCTCCTCTTCATCAGCTTCATCAGCATCATCACCTTCTTCATCATCCACCTCCTTGTCAGCATCTTCTACTGATTCAGCATCAACCAAAATATCGGAAAGTTCTGAATCATTCTCAGAAAGCTTGGTATGACTATTAATCACGTCTTCCCCGAGGAAGCGACGCCTCCAAAATTCAGTATCGCCTTCGTGTAACTTAATCCTTGAAATTAGTTCTTCCAGTTCTTCATCAACCTGACACATAAAAGAGAAACACTGACGTTCAAACCCATGCTTGAAAACCTGAATATGCTCAGGACAGAAGATGTGTGCTTGGTCAAAGTTGGAGTGAAAGCAGAAATTTTTGAAGCAAAAAAACCATACAGGTTGAACTCAAAGTTATGATGATATGAAACCAATACTTTAATAATTAGTCTTTTTAAAAATAGAGTAAGTGAACACGAGATAAGTCATTAACAACCTCTTCCACTTCCTCTTCAATGGGCGGAACCCAAAGCGGCCGCCCACGTGATCGATTTATTCTCCTTGCCTTTTGAACACGTTGATAAAGAACATTTCGGGTTCCATCAATCGGTAAACCTTGCGCATCTAACTCTTCTTTCAACTCGGAGACAAGCATCTTGCTAGCAGCTTTAGGCTTTAAAGCATTCTGGTCCGGCCCTTTTATGATTTTCTTCAACCTTTCCTCAACTCTAATATAGTCTGATTCAGAGACATTACCTAAAATGGAAGGCCCTTCACTACGTAATGTTATCAAAAGTTTCCGATGATACATTTTCCAATCATCTAGACATCTTTGTTTCAATGAGGTTTCCATTGGGTTTGAATATATGAAACCAAAAGCATCCGGATCTAACGGCGTTTTTCCTCTGCGAGGCACCCATCTCTTGCGTTCACCTGTAAGTCCACCCTCTTCAATGTACCTAACATGAGTTCAGTAACTGTGTTACTACTCTCAAAACTATGAAAGTTTTTTAGACACTAAACCCACTCTTAGGCAAACAAAAGTTTCATGCCCAATAAAAACAAACCAGGCCCCAGGTTCACAAGGTCCAAAATCAGATGTATGCAAGTTAGGAGGTATCACTTCTCTAGCGCTATATACGTCAAATTAACTGAAACTGCAAGGTTTCAGGTGCTAGTAATTACCTAAGCTTCTATTTTTATTTTAAACTGACTGTTGGATCAAACCTGGCAATGTAATCGATCTCGTATCCCAGTTCAGCCTCTTCTTGTAAAGGTTCGATCCATGAGCTAACCAGTGTCCTATATTTTCTGCTCAATATCATGGCTCTAGGTGGAATAGATTGGTCATCTTTAGCCATAGCCTCTAAAGCCTCTAGTAACTCAACGATCCTTCCTGGAACGGTAAAAGATAGTTGATAAGGATATGAACGATAAATAAATACCTGGTAAGCAGCAAAAATGATTTTATGGGAAACATAAGGATAAAAAGGTTCACGATTCAGATATACGATATACACAATATGTTTTTCTGGTGATAAATAGCGGGTTCGGGTTAGACATGTACCTTCTCGACAAAGAGCACGTAGATATAATGACAGAGGATCATCAAACTTTCCTTCATTGTGCAAAACAACTGTACCACCTTCAAATCTTTTTAAGGCACGAAAGTGACGAATGGCCTCTTTGACCACGCAATATTTGGTGAAACACTCAACTAGTATCCTGAACACAAGCGTATAAATGACCATCCAACGCGCTATCTTTTACCAACTAAGGTGTGCGCAAATATTAGCTTTGGAGAATAGACAATAGGGAGGGTTCACATACGCATATGTTTTGAGATTCGGCTGCACTCTTTTATAATCTTCAACCATCATGCCGAGCAGTTCGGCGACATCCTGCACCCTGCATGGTACTCAAAAATAAACATAGAAACAAGGAAACATCTTTACTAGTTCAATTAACTTAATTAGTGTGAGATAACCCTCATTAACTAAATGAAATAACACATACTTCCTTATGAGCCTGGGTCCAATCATACACTATGGACAAGCATTAGGCTTCAGAAAGATCGGGACCCAGCACTTAGCAGAATCGGTTATAGTTTTGTTGGAAGTTTCCAACAGTGGAGAAGGCTGCTCAAACTGAGTGGGGTCTTGCAACTACTAAACTTTTTAGGAAGTCATGCTCTACGGTTCTAGTATTACCTATCATATGAGTCGGCTCTAGTATAAGCTTGGATCACCCAGTTGTATGTCTCTGTATCTGGTTTCATTTGAGCTGAAAAATGGAGTTCAAAAGTCATGCATTTTTTAGAAAGCTGAAAGTAGACAGATACATTAGGTTTGTGCTCAGTTCGCGGCTGACCTCTTTTACAATTATAAAGTTAAACAAAAAAAGGCATGTCTTCCATAATTGAATAGATACTCAAAATCATTTAAAAAAACTTATAAAGTTAAACCAAGTTTCAGTGTTTCACTATAATTCCAGATAATAAGTTTCGCAGTTCACTGATAATCATTTTAACTTTAATTGATTTACTAAATGAAATCATATATAATTCAAAAAGTTAAGACAAACAAATACAAAAAACAAAGGCCACCACTTGCAAGAACAAATGAACTGGGTGCAGCCTACTAAATGATGGTGTTTACCAATTTCAATGGTCAATTTATGTCCCCTAAAAAAACTTAAACGTAAAACCTATGTTGTGTAGGTCTAACACGCATGCATTTATAGACACACCTTCTCCAAATTCCATATTTTCAAATGTCGAGAAAGCTATCTCAGGTATCCCACAAGTAGCCTGCACAGTGTGAATGTAAAATGAGGAATTCATATTGGGATGAAAAGAGAATGACAAAATCAAATTTAATCGACACAAAATTGCAAGTTCTAACCACACGAGCATACCATTCAGAGCAACCATATGTGATAAAGACGTGTGAAAATGCTAACATATAAGTTCAGGCCATCTATTAAACAAGTTAAATGTTTTCCTTTCAACCTGATTTACGTACTCGGTTCACCCCTTTTTACACACAATAACATTACCAATCATTCAACTCCTGTGGTTAGGCATAAACTGATACTAGTCAAACGGTAACACTACCAAACGGGGACTACGAATGTATAAAAGGAAAGATATGTGTAATCATCAACTTACTTGAACACTAAGAAGCCAATTAAAATGAGAAGTTGTTGCCATTCGGCCGGCTGCCTCCATTTCATAAGCAATGGTTAATGCATTTGAATGGTCTCCAGCTTTACAATCTTCTTCGATCATAAGATCATATATTTCATCTGTCGCTTTAAGTCCACCTTCTGCACCCTTTAGGAAGACCATGTTTGCATCTTCAAGATGCTTGTTCCTAACTAACTCCTCTTCAGACATTTAGAAAATTCCAATAGCAGTAAGCATCAGTTAAAAACAGCACGCACTACAAGCAACATAGAGAGCTTAAAATTTCAACTTATACCAACTAGAATAAGCCAAGATTGACGAATGTCATAACCTAACTGTTCCATTGCCGCAAGGATTTCCAAACCCCTAGTAGCAAGCCCTTTGGACCCAAACAAACGAACCAAAGCAACAAATGTTTCATGAAGCGGTCTCAAGCCCGTACTCAACTCTCTTCTCAGTGATTGCATCTACATTACCGAAAGTCAATAATTAACAATTTAACATCATAGAACTCATGCTCATTATCCACCAACTTCAAATTTTTCAAACCCTAACTACTCACCGCACCCTCCTGATCACCACCGAGAGCATAAGCCACAACAAGTCCATGAAACGACCTCGGTCCAGGGCTCAACCCAGCCGCTACCATATCATAAATAACATCCGAAACACCAACCGCGTCACGAGCCCTAGCTCGCAACATCAATTCATCCATGAAAACTAGTCTTAAATCTCTCTCGGCGGAGGAAACGGAGGAATTCTCCTCTCCCGTCAATGTACCCTTCTTCTTCCTCCCCCTACCTTTAGTTGCCTTTGCTCTCTTCTCCGGAGAGGAAACTGAGCACCGGACGACGGAGGTGGGAAATCGGGGAGCTGATAACGGCGTTAGGTATGAGAATTTAACGGCGAGGCTGCCGGTTGTTGACAAACAGTTGGTCATGGCGAAGCGGAGTGAGAGTGGATAAGGTGGAGGAGGAGAGAGGATTTGGAGAAATGGAAGAGATCATCAGGATGTACATAACCTTTCTGTTCCAAAACTACCCCTCACTCTTGTAGAAATGGAAGAGAGTTTTTCGTCTTTTGTTTGAAATTGTCTGGAAGCAGCTTATACTATACGGGGCCATAAATGGAATAAAGTCAAAGTCACATACATCATACCGATGATCGGTGGATGAGAAATTGGGGTTTTGGGGAGTGGTTTAACGATTTCTCAATCTAACCGTTGCAATATCTACGACAATCTTTGTTTTAGCAACAACGTTTTCGTAGCTGATAATCATATTCTTTCTACATATGCTCGAAAATAAGATATACTCATTATTAATATGTTGAAGACGAAAAATGGCTGCACACAAAAATTACAGGAGTCCCTCTAGTTAGGATGGATACTATGAGGGACTAGCCGAGAACCTACAGGAGGCGGTTGGGGAGCTCAAAGAGTCGAGGCGCTCGTATGGAGAGAAACCAAGGAGGCGTAGAAGCCGTCTTTAATGTTGATGAGTGTTTCGTGCCTGCCTTTTTCTACTATGACACCGTTTTTCACTACGGCGATGACATCTGCGTTCTTGACGGTAGAGAGTCGATGAGCTACCACGACGGTGGTCCTGTTTACAACGACTCTGTCCAATGCGTCTTGGACAACTCTTTCAGATTCTGCATCTAATGCACTTGTTGCCTCATCTAGTAATAAGATTCTTGGACTTTTTACTATGGCACGTGCAATGGCTACTCGTTGTTTTTGCCCACCAGAGAGTTGTAGACCTCTTTCTCCTACCACTGTGTCGTATCCCTGGTGGAAGATGAGCGTTAGACAATCGTGCGTGACAGATTGGATTTTTTTTTTAAAATGTAGTGCTAACCTGACTTAAACTGCTTATGAATTTATGTGCATTTGCCAGTTCTGCGGCAGCTAGGACTTCTGACTCGTCTGCATCCCCTTCTTTTCCATATGCAATGTTGTCTCGGATTGAGTTGTTAAATAAAATAGGCTCCTGGCTTACAAGACCCATCTGCTGCCTCAACCACTTCAACTTGAACTTCTGAATCTCAACTCCATCAAGGGTGATGCTACCGGAATCAGGATCGTAAAATCTTTGCAATAGAGATATCACTGTTGACTTCCCGCATCCACTTTCTCCGACTAGCGCAACAGTCTGTAATTAGGAATTCAAAGTATAATGCATAGTCAGTCGACAGCCAGTTGTGACAGAGTTTCGAGCTACCTTGTTCAAAAATTAAAGGTAACTATGAAACTCACCTTTCCAGAGTGAATGGTTATGCTGAGGTCGCGCAATATCTGTACATCTGGTCTGGTTGGATATTTGAAGCTGATATGTTGAAGAACAATCTCTCCCTTCACGCTGTCCAGGGTCATACCAGATTCATCACAAGGGTCAATCTTCGAGGGGCGGTCAATTATTGCAAATATGGAAGCACTAGCAGCCTTGGCTTTGGTAGAATCTGGAGCCAGCGAGCTTGATTGGGAGATTCCAATAGCTGCCATTGTAAGAGCAAAGAACACCTACGACAAGGCCGGCATATTAAATTTTATGAGGCTACGAATTATTCCATGTGTGGTGAAAATGAGAACTTACTTTGAAAACGTCAGGAAATGTGGTTCTGCCGGCCTCAACAAGTCTGGCACCAACGTAAAAGCTGGTTGCATACACCAAAAACAGAAAGAAAAATGACAGGCCGAAACCTACACCACTGACCAAGCCTTGTTTGACTCCTGTCTTCCTGGGACCTTCACATTTGATCTTGTAAAGCTTCATCACTTTCTCCTCTGCGCAAAATGAAGCAACAGTCCTTATACTCCCAACAGCATCATTAGCGACCTGGCTTGCTTCCTCGTACATACTCTGCAACCATATAAATACTATAAATGAGAACATCGCCTTTTTTTGTAATATTTTGTGCACTTAAATTGAGATGCAAAATAAGAAACTAAAATTACTGAAAGCATGAAAAGAATACCTTGGCGTCAGCGCTGAATCCTTTCAGAAACTTTACCTGAAAGTATCCACTGATTCCAACTAGAGGTAGCAAAAATAGGATAATAAATGCCAGCTCCCAGCATGCAGTAAAGGCGATAACCACCCCTGTAATGGCAGAGGAAGCATTCTGAACAAGCTGGCCAAGAGCATCACCAACTAAAGCGCGGATTGTGGCTGCATCTGCTGAGAGCCTCGCACCAATGCAGCCACTTGAATTTTCAGGCTCATCAAACCAGCCAACCTCCATGCGCACAACCTTCTCAAAGCACAATTCTCTTATACGTCTCACAAGCTTACACCCAGCCAGTGAAAAGAAATATCCTTGTGCCGGAATTACCAGCAAAGATACTCCTCCAAGTAGTACGAACATAAGAGCCCAAAAGCTAGCATCCTTGCGTAGTTCATTAGGAGGCTTGAAGAAAGATTCAATGGCACTGGAAATTAGTATACCGAAAATAGGAAATATGGTCCCGTTAATGATAGCTGCAATTCCTCCTAAGAGTAATACTGGAATCTCTGGCTTGTTAAGAGATGCTAAGCGGCTTAAAGGGACTTGTGGAGGAGATTCTTGTGTAGGGTCTTCTGCATCTTTATTTGCGGAATCCTTAAAGCCCACATTGCTTGTTGGTACACCAAATGATACCGAAAAGGAACCACGACGGCTGCTGTTTCCCGCTCCTGACGATCCCCTGCTAATTGACCGCCCAATGGACATATGTTGACTTGATTGCCTAATAGAGTCCATCGAAACATGTTGGCTTTTCTGTGCTTCAGACTCTTTAGTCACCTCTTGAAGGCGTATCAGCTGCGAATATGCTCCTTCTGGATCCTGAAGCAATTCCGTATGGGAGCCTGCGTAGAGAAAAACTCATTCATCTTTCTTTCGATAATTGGTAAATCAAAAAGATTGACAGAAACCAAGACTGTGCATTTAATGTTACCTTTCTCGACCAACTTTCCTCGATGAATAACCGCAATCATATCAGCATTTCTCACTGTGCTAAGTCGATGAGCAACGATAACAGTCGTTCGATTAACCATGATGCGATCAAGTGCCTCTTGCACTACTCTCTCTGATTCTGCATCAAGTGCACTTGTAGCTTCATCCAAAAGCAGAATGCGTGGGTCTTTCAAAATCGCCCTGGCAATAGCAATTCTCTGCTTCTGCCCTCCTGACAACTGAGTTCCATGTTCCCCGACCATTGTATCCAGTCCCTATTGTAACAATATAAAATCATTGTAAAGAGTCCCCAAGAGAAGTGAAATGGTACACTTTTTCAGAACCCCGCAATAAGGGTGGAAAACAAACCTGTGGCAACTTATCAATAAACTTCGCAGCGTTCGCAAGCTCGACTGCTGCCTTTATTTCTTCATTAGTTGCTCCATCTTTTCCATAGGCAATGTTGTCTTTTATGCTAGATGCGAATAACACGGGTTCCTGGCTGACCAGACCGATTTTCTCCCTAATCCATTTCAGTTGATACTCCTTGAGATTTATGTTATCAATAAGAATTTCACCACCAAGAGGGTCATAAAATCTCTCAATCAAGCTGATAACAGTCGACTTTCCACTTCCACTTTGCCCAACTAAGGCTGCAGTAGTTCCACTAGATATGTAAAGAGATAATCCGCTAAATATTTCCTCATCTGGTCTGGCGGGGTAGCTAAAATACACATCTTTAAGCTCAATATTTCCGCGAATATCATCCAAAGTTTTTCCGCTGGGGTTATATGCATCTATCTCAGGTTTCCTTTTGATTGTCTCGAACATCTTGTATGCTGCAGCGCGACCTGCGGCAAATGCAGTGATGCAAGGAGACGTCTGTCCGAGCGACCTGATTCATAGATATATAATTGGAAGACATGAGAACCAATGTTGTGCATAAAGCTAAAACTGTCATCCTTAAAAGTTTTACGAGCTGAAAATTTACTTACATGGAACCGGTCAAGACAGCGAAAATCACATTAAGCACATCACCCCCATTATAACCTTTTTCAATTATCATCTTGGCACCATACCAAATAGCCAATGCGTAACAGCCGAAAATAATACAGATGAATACTCCCATCCCTGTGCCAACAGCAGCGCCTTCGGTAACTCCTGATTTGAATGCGCCCACAAGAGATTTGTTGTAATTGGACACAGCGTGCTTCTCACCTGTAAATGATGCAACCTGAAAAAGAGGAATGAAGTTCATTGTGTACTGTCCCTAAGTATTTAAAAGAACTAGGAAAGCTGGCAACTTACAGTTCTAATTGATCCGATTGTTTGCTCTACAACAGTGGCTGCTTTTGCATAAGCATTTTGTCCTTGGGTTGCCATTTTCGATATGATCATGGCCATTATTCCTCCGGCTATGACCATAGGAGGAATGGATGATAACATGACTAAGGTCAGAAGCCATCCTTTAATAAATGCGATAACAAAACCTCCAACAAATGTGGATGTTAGCTGTATGAATTTTCCAACCTGCATATCGGTTCGATATTAAGTGAATTCAAAAACAGTACTTGATTCTTATTGTTTGCTTTTCAAGGTACTTCCATCTCAGTTTTACCTTTTCACCCAGTGCATCTTGAATTAGAACAGTGTCGCCAGACATTCTCCCGACGACTTCACCGGTATTTGTTTCTTTGTCAAAGAAGGCTACATCCTGTCTCAGGATAGTTTTCAGATATAGGCCTCTGATTCTTGCAGCTTGTCTTTCGCCAGTTGTCATCCAGCATGCCACCTCTGTTAACCAGGCCAAGAAGAAAAAATCAATCTAAAGTTTGAAGCTCAAGAAAATTCTGTAGTTCAGGAATTAGAAGTCTTACGGAGAAATGCTGCAGCGAACACACCCAACGCCAGGTAGACAAAATTCAATGATACCTGAGAAAAATGGTAAATCATTTTCAGCTATATGTCTTAAGATCTTAAACCTTAAAAATATACAAATCAGAAGTTGAGTTAAAAGGGACTTATATTACATTGGAAACGGCTTTCATAAGTTGTTTCGTGTCTTGATTTTGTCCGAATGCATTAATCAGATCTCCAAAAATTACAGTCATAAGTGGCATGCATACTCCATTACCGATAGCTCCAATTGTGCCAACACTCATCAAAACATAGTCCAATGAGTCTGCAAAAGCAAACAGCCTGTAAAATGGAACAGTCTTAGCTTTTTCTTCAGTTTCCGTTAGCTTTTCTCCATCCTGGCCAGACACATTCTTGCTCTCAGAGGTGCCAGCATGACTCGTTGATGAGGCAGGTTCATGTAATTCTATGTTATCTGTGGCCATCTTGTTCGAGGATCTCCTTTCCACTTGTATCGTATCCACTCTATTCAGAATAACGATTTAGGATCTGCAAAGCCAATTAGACAGCTGAGGAAAAGGTTGGCTAGAAAAAGTCCATTTAGACGTGTCTAAGTATGTAACATCTTAATAAGCTGTTGAGCTCAAACAAAAGTCCTGATTCGCAGAAGGTGGGAACACAGAATAATATATGCCTTCCTGCTCATTCAAAAAAATTACTAAAGGTGATGATGTCCTTAGCCTCTCAAATATCGGTCAAAAACAACCACTGGTGTTGTAACGACTATTCTCAGAATATTGACTGTGTTGCCAATCTTATTAGTTATAGCCAA
>JAWWMW010001717.1:53868-69263 GCA_035048345.1 Echeveria elegans | reverse complement strand
TAACACTGCCACAGAGTGATGGGGTCTAACAACGCAATGCTGTTAGTCACCTTTGTGCAGATCACGATCGGACCAATATTTCCCAAACTGTTTTTCACTTTAGGAGGCAGACATATCAAATCGTCACTGAAAACGGGAGAAATCTCCGCAGAGAAAGTGTACTTAATAGTTGTAATTGTTACTCTTCCTATCGTGCGTAACCAAGCTGCTTATCATGCCGACTCTTGATTGGCGTAACTTTATCCAAAAACTCAATGAACTTAACAGCATGACCACGATTAGCAAAGAAGAAATCAATACCCTGCTCCATCTGCTTGATCTTAATTGCACGCACAGCAGCATCATGCTTCAGAATAAGTTGCTCGAGATAAAAGAACGTCCTCATGTGAGAAACATGCTGTCGCAACTGCACAGAAGCAACCCAGTGATCCGGATTAGCCTGCACTCTCGCACACGATTCACACATATGATCCTGCACAACATACTTCACTCTATACTTCTGTTCCAAAATCACACTTCCGTTCATCACAGCCTCTGAATACAAAGCTCGACAATAATCCTCTTCGAATGCGGCTCAGTCCATATAAATCTGGCATCAATCAACTTAACTTTATTAATATTCTTCAGCCTCTTAACACAAAACGTCAACAACTCCCGTGACTCCAATTCAGCCTTCACTCAAGTCCTCGGCGGTTGAAGATAGCAACCACAATCTGGACAGAACATGATGATGACATGCTTCTGTAAATCCTCAGTGATGTCAACCTCAGACCTCAGACTGTTTACACACATGTTTAATGAATTTAGTTCCATCAAAATCCCACACTTGCAGCACAGAACCGTGCCTCGGGTGTGCATCACTGTGAACATACCCGCTTCCGCCGCCATTTCAACTCCTGTTCGATGAATTAATCAAATTCACAAGAATACCAAACAATCAACAACACTCGAAAGACTTTACGGTTTTTCGTAAACCGACTGCGTTTCGACGATTCTTTTTTTGTGTGGTTGACGACAAGCTTGAAATATATAAGCTTCGCACCACCAAAACCAAACTAGGGTTTTTCCAAGTTTCATTTATTTTCAACTTATTATTGACCCAATAATTGCATGAAAGGAGCAAACATATGGAAATGGATTGTCATTTGGTTAGACGTCACTTTTCCACTGGCTTCACCTTCCCAGTTTGTTACATCACTCAACCAAGCTGCGGACATGTTCACAAAGGCCCTCACATCTGATCACCTCTTTGTCATAGCTCCAAGCCCAGCATTTCCAATAAGGCAATAACCTACAAACCCTGAGCTTGCAGGGGGTATTGGAGTTGAACCGGATTGATGTGTTGTTGGTGTGTTGCTACTATCAGTTTTTATAGGTTCTAAATATTTTCCTATGAATAGTCATTCTTGTTCTTAGGGTAAGGTTATGTATTTTCTTATGGTAGGTTACGTCTGGTCTAAAACAGTAAGGACCAGTTTGTAATTTCCCTATTCTGTTTTAGTTCAAGAGCGTGTTGTGCTCTTTGACAATGAATTAAGAAAATTCCCCAAATTTGTTTTGGATCTCTCCGCCGCCGCCTGCCGATTTCTAGTTCACCCGAGTCACAGGTCTCTCCGGCACATCTCTGGCGTTAGTTTCTTTAAAATCTGAAAAGCAAAATTTCCGAGAAAAAGCTAAAAAAAAGAATCTTTTTTCTCGACATGCATTCATTACACAAAAGACATCTGCTAAAAAACCCATCAACACCCTGAATAAAATGAAAGCACCTGAATCAAGGGAAAATTGCACAGAAAACTCACACGATAATGTCACATTTTGCAGAAAGCACACGGGATAAGAACTAATTACAAAAAATCCACACTATAATTGCTCTGTTAGCTAAAAACCCATCAACACCGTTACTTTGAAGTCGCCTCAGATGAGGTATGTTCAAAAATAAGCAATGAGAGCGGTTTCTTAAGCAACAACGGAGTTCCTCCACAGCGAGGTTATTGAAAATCGGTATCAGTTGCTTGTTGCTTGTAGGGGAGTGAGGAATATGAGCGAAGCCTTGTTGTTCTGGTGGCGTATGAAACTATAGATTCTGCATATGGATAGTTAAACCACTCTGTTCTTTATCCCCACAATAGGATTCGTTTTGTGAATGTTGATGGCACTAATTATAGTCAAGACTATTTTTCCAGTATGGCATTACTAGTAGTTTGGGTCTTTGACCTTAACTTCATAGCACTACAGAACACTTTTGCAATTGGATATTGAACTGCATATCAATATCTATGTTTTAGCAGATAAGTGGTGAAGGTTTGCAGCACAACTACCACGATGCAGATGTGTACAGTGTCAATTGTTGCCTGTGGGATGATGTTAGGATCGTACAAGGTTCGTGGCAGGTTCAGCCCCTTGGCGCCATGTACTGGTTGCCTGCCCAAATGGCTTCCCATTGAGTATAGTATTATCGTGTCAAGTGATTGCAGGTAAAAAAAGTCAAATAGTTCGAGCAGATATTGGTAGCAGTTTATATGACCAAAATATTATCTAAATCTGAATCACTGCAATTCGAGTTGAGGATTTCGACTCATATCCCTACTAAGATCAATTTATGGCTTCTTGGAGGAAGAAAAAAAAGAAGATGAAAAGAAAATTAAAAAAAAAATTAAGGGAAAATGAACATGTGTGTTTGATTATAAGGAAATAAGTAAAAAAAATATACAAAATGAAATTAAAATTTTCTCATAAAAAAGTTTCCACGTTTTTTTTCGCAACCAAACAGCGGCGTCTCGAGAAAGAAAGAAAAAAAGAAAAAAGAAAATCGTCAGATATAATCATAGATTCCAACAAAAGGAAAAGCACTCAGCACATATACATATAGAAGTTTCTACCGACGATATTTTCGTAACTAAACATCATATGCAGAAGCCGTATCAGAAAACTTCACTAGTTGCGATCTCGTCCGCAGGCATATTTTGATTCATCCGAAACCATGACGACGGCGATGATCGTCAAGTTCGGATCTTTGACTGTCCTTCTTCTCTGCGTTCTCCTCAACTTTCACCTTACGCGTGGTTCATCCGCTTTTCAATCCGATGAGCTTCTTATCGACGATGAGGAGTTCGAAGGAGTGATTAAATCTCCTTCGGACATTCCCTACTCTAACCCTAGCCCTACACCGATCCGATCTGTGCCTAGAAAGCAGCCTTTGGAGTCAGATTCGGATTCCAAGATTCAGTTCACTTTAGAGCATGCTTTTGGTGACTCTGACTTCTCTGAAGCTGGGGTTTTTTCAGCTCGTTTGAAGACTTGGGCTACTGGTGGCCAGGTATACTTCTTGCACTCATTTTAGTGTCTGTGTGGTTACAATGATTAAGTGAGCTGAGCTACTGCTGGTTGGTAACTGCTAATATGTGTGGATTTATGTTCATTATAGTTTCCAGAATTTAAGTTGTTCTTGTTTTGACATGATGTGTTGATTGCAGACGCTCACCAAGCTTCGGTTTTCAAGGAACAGTTTGTCTGAGGAAGAGAAGGAGAGCTTCAATGTTGGTATACTATGTTTTACTTTTGAATAGTTTAACTCCATGGAGCTCATCAGTTGTGAGCTTACAAGCTTAATATTGCTGTGTATGTCCGTTATTGTTGCAGAAACTGTTGGAGGATGACGACTTTTATAAAATAAGGTTGCCATCTAATGTGTTGAGCCTTCCAGGGAGGGAGTATGTTATTGCATCTATCAAAGCAGTATGCATGCTTTACCTTTTGTTTCCAGTATAGGAAAATATACCTTTTTTAAATAATTTGTGATTTCTTCTGTTCATGAGCCATACGTTGATCAGTTGGCCTTGCAAGAATTAAATACTCATTCGAAAAAGAATATATCTTGCATCCGATTTGGGTTGCATTCTTGTCATCCTGAATTTTTTTAGTTAAACACATTCAGTAGAATTTGATCCACTTCTTTTTGAGTTCCAATCTTTAGTAATGAGTATACATATCTAATATTCGTCTTGGTCTTGCATATACTCATTTCAGAGGTGCCTTCCACATGAGGCTTTGGACGAGCATTTTGTTATTCACATGGTAAACCCATTGCTTACTTTCACATTAGAATTGTATTTTCCCCACATTGTTTGTCTGTACTGATGAAATTTAGCAAGATGGATCTGCTTTCAAATTTCAGGATGCCGTTAATATATTGTCTGTCAGTTACGGCTCCCTTGGATCCTGCCAGTACCCCAGACAATTAAAGCGAGTAAGATATTGTGTATTTTATATCTTCTATGCATTAAACAGTGACCTTTTTGAAATGCCACAATGCATATGGAATTTTGTATTAGTGTATTGCGGGTTAAGGTTATGCTGGAGCCAACATAACAAATTATTGAAGTACCTAACGAGTTTGTAAATAGAAATTTGGTGTCCGAAGTATCATTAAAGATCAATCTTAGTATGGATCGAAAAAGCGAACTCTACTGAATAATTGACTAGTGATTTGCTTCTTGTTTTTTTTATGTCTGTGTTTCTCGCTTATATCAGACCGGACACAGACATTTTTATCTGTGGCATTATTTCTTTCGATGCCATCTCTTAGTATTAGACTTCTGTGAGAGTGGTTTTTAAAAATTTCATTTTTTGACCATTGACATACTTAGCACTTTCTAATCTGTTTGCAGCCTTCAAGGTGGTCTTTTAACTCTTACACAATTCTGAAGAGCTCTGAGCAGGCGCCCAGGTAAACTGTTTACTCGTAGGACTAAAAGAAAGATCTCCTTTTCTTTGTTGCTTTTTGGTTAGGATGATAAAGTAGTCCGCCAAACAAATCCAACATGAAACATTTATTAGATTTGAATTTTAAACTATGAATTAAATCTCCATAAGGTATTTTGGTATCAAGGTTCTGAAATTCATCGTATGCGCTTGGAGAGCTCTTATTTGTTTCCTCTGATATAGTAAATGTATATACTTTTGACTTCGGGAAAGAAATTTTTTTAAATCAGGTTTTATAACTAATGGCAATTTAAATTTGACTTAAGGTAGAAGCTTAGAACTCCCTCAAAAGCATCTCAAAATTGACTCTGGGAATAAGGCTTTCCCTGAGAGCCCTTTCTTTCTGATTATAAGATGTCAAACGTAAAAATACTGTTGTAGCAGGCCATACTGGTGAACAGCGAGTGGAAGTGAATGAAACCAATGGAATTGTATTTACAGTTTTACACTTTCACTCACATTTTACATGTATAGTGACAACTGACAAGATATGTTTTATTTGCTAGGGAACAATGAATGCTTGATAGTTTATCTATTTTGGCACTTTTTTCATGTTTACTGAATAATACCTACACATGGTGGCTTACGGAAAGCATATATCCACCTAGTATGTGTATGTGGGGTCATCATCTAGAAATATTCCAGATAAACTTACAAATCGAATTGTGAACTTTTATTCCAGGACTCCGGCATTTGCTGAAGAAGTCTTAAATTTTGGGGGTGAAGTAGGGGAAGGTGTCATTGTGCCACCACCTGAAAAGTCCTTTTGGGCTAAATATGTAAGTTACCTAGACAACTTACAAAATATTATGCTTATCACTTGTGTCCGAATATTTTGATGATGATGACTTATATATTTTTGATATCAACAGTGGATGTATGCGATCCCTCTTGGTCTCATTGTCATGAATGCTGTTACCCAAGCAATGAATCTGCCTGAGGAGCAGGCTCCTGGCCAGCCAGGGGCTCAACCAACTGCTGCAATTCAACGTCAGGCTGCTCCAGCTGTTCGTAGGAGATAGACAGATTGCACACTGCTTATAATCAAGATTGCAAGTGTACTCAAGATGTTTTTGAGCCGTGTAAAACAAAAATAATTCTTACTTTTGTCATTTTCACTAATTATCAGGAATGTTAAGCAGTTTTTGTTAGCTTCATTATATATGGAAATTGCCAAATTTCACTTGCTCTTTTCTTAATGAGATTGTACTTAACATCAAGGTTGTGTCTGGCTGTCTGCTAAATATTCTCATTCGTTTGGATGTTATAAACATAAGCCCCATTTAATCTGGAAAAATCACTGAGGTGTAATCATTGAGGTACACGCACACTATGGGTATTCTTCCCGGTAACTTAACTACAAACTTCCCTAAATATTTTTCATCCAAGGGGCAGTTTCAGACAGAAAGCACAGGTAGAAAAGACACAGGAGAAATGGAACTGCGATAACAGATTTGCAGAAGAAGAAACCACTCATTAAACAAGTACTTGCTGTTTTTCTTATTTTGAACAAGGAAAAAACTTCCAAGTAGTTCATCTCCTGAAAAGAAATTCAATAATTGGTGACCAAATGAAATTCTAATTTAACTTCCAACGTATCCCATGAAGACAGATGACAACGCGGCAGCCTGCAGCCCGAACGACCAATGCAATGTCTTACTTGGCTTGAGGGTGTGAAGCTATAAAGTCAACAGCAAGCTTGATTGAGTTTATTTTATCCGCTTCATTGTCAGGGATCTCAAATCCAAACTCTTCTTCCAGTGCCATTACCACCTCTACCGTGTCCAAGCTATCCAACCCTAAATCATTTTGAAAATGCGCTTCAGGAGTCACCTGCAACACAAACACACACACACCAAAAAATCAAAACTCACTGTATCCTCAACCTCAACAACTAAACGCATACTCCATCGATCAAACCAGTAGTTACCTTCATAAGCATCCAAAGCAAAAACAAGTCATTTAACTCGATCTAACTTAATTTCTAAGCTCCACTAAAACCCTAGAGGCATGATATGACGGAGTGGATTCAAGTAGTTACCTTGGAAGGATCGACTTTCTGGAAATCCTTAACGACTTTGATAACACGATCTGCCACTTCCGACTTGTCCAGAAATGAGCCACGAACGTCATCGGAGAAACAGCGACGTATCAGTACAGTGAACGGCGTCGACGATGATCGGGTACTCTGCGGAGTCAATTGAACATTCACACGCATGTATTTCAGCAAAGCGTTCCTTATCGCCATTGTTGGAGATCGAAAACACTGATCGTGTTGTTACCAGAAAATTAGGGTTTACGACGCTATTGTATTGCTGCTGCTTGAAGCTCTGATACTTCTGTTACGGATGCGATGTCCCGACCCGGTCCGACCCGCTTTCTTGACCGACCCAATATTTAACTGGGCCTGATTATTTGGGCTGGGCTGAGCGATTTGGAATAAAAATGAGAAAACGTCCGACCAACGGTTAGTCAAACAAAGTGTCAACTATCTGCCACGTCAGCAGCTTACCGACTACCACAAGCTCGAGCTACCCTACCCAGCAATGGCTCCAGTGCGATAAAAGAGGGCGACAGAGAGAAGGTTGGAAATCTTATGGCGGAAGAAATGGTGGAGAACAAGAGGGTGACGTTGAAATGTTACATTGACAGGATGCCGATGGAGTCAGATTTGGAAGGTTGGATGGAAGATGAAGTTGGAAGCTCCACCAGGTTCTGGAGGTTTAGTTGTCAAGAATTTGTATCTTTCTTGTGATCCGTACATGCATGGAAGGATGCGGGATTTTCATGGATCTTATGTTCCTCCTTTTGTCCTTGGTGAGGTAAAGTTGTGTATGCCTGGAAGGTGTTTGAATAAATGCTTAGTTGGATATTGTGTAGTTGGACTGTTTGAGTGTATATTGTTTAGTTTTAGATGTCTTCCTATCGCTGGCAGCTACCAAATTCAATAGGTTGTTTATTTATTAGTTTTTGTTGTTTTGGAGGCTATTAGAGGATTCGGGGTGAGCAAGGTTGTTCACTCAGATGATATGAAGTTTGAGCCAGGGGATATAGTTTGTGGGATCACTGGCTGGGAAGAATATAGTCTGATCGAGGGTACTGGAGATTTGAGGAAAATTACGCAGTTTGATTTACCCTTGTCTTACCATGTTGGTCTTCTCGGTGGGTTACATTTCAGTTTCATGTTGCAGAACATTTTAGTAAATTGAAATTCAGTCACCCTCTGTTTTTCGATGTTTCTCCGATTTCCTTGTGTAACAGGTATGCCGGGTTTTACAGCATATGCTGGATTTTATGAGGTATGCTCCCCAAAGAAAGGGGAGTACATTTTTATATCTGCAGCATCTGGTGCTGTCGGTCAAGTGGTTGGTCAGCTTGCCAAGTTACATGGTTGTTATGTCGTTGGAAGTGCCGGGTCAGGTGAAAAAGTTAACTTCTGAACCTTTATCATAAACTCGCCATTTTATTTGCGTCCGCATTATAGAAATGTTCCACTGGTAAACGCTTTGTCAGATGTACAAGTGTTTTATCACCCTTTTGTTTTTCCAGTCAAGAGGAGGTTAATTTTGGTTAAATAATTTTGCAATAAACGAGTTAGTATTATTTTTGGAGGGCATAATCTTTTGGTTGAGCGCCCGCGACTGAGTGACTAGCTTGCAAACCACTTCAACCAATACTGATGGCTAAATTGTATATGTCAGGTTGATATCATAAAAATAAACTTGGTTTTGATGAAGCTTTTAACTACAAGGACGAAAAGGATATGGATGCAGCCCTAGAACGGTAAGATTTGTCATCCATATGTTGTTGTTCTGTGTTTTTATTAGCTCTTCATGCAAGTTTCTGAACATTGCCGTGGTTCATATTTTCTGTTTTCTTTGTGGATATGTATATTCAAACATACGCATGCCCTACATCATCACGCAAATGGTCTATTTTCTACTGCACTGACATGTATTCAGTAAAGAAAAGAAACAATCAACATTTCTCGTCTGGTCTGTATTCTGTTTAAAGAATTTGGGAGCATAGAAATGACTTATTGAATCATTCATATGTGAAACATAAACTGAAGTTGGGTTTTCTAGTGACAGAAATTTGTAAATGATAAAAGCCAGCATTTTTATATGGCTTTGCAAAGAAAAAAAAGTTTGATTAGTGTTCTTTTTTTCTTTCTTTTTCTCTTTCACTCTGCGAATGATACCTTCCAACCCAAACAATGCAGATTTCCAAAAGGGATAGACATCTATTTCGACAATGTTGGAGGACCAATGCTGGTTGCAGTACTTCTAAACACGAGAGTCTTCGGGCGAATTGCCGTATGCGGCATGATATCTCAAAACAGCTTCTCAAACCGCGAAGGAATTCACAACTTATATACTCTAGTACCAAATAGAGTGACAATGAAGGATTCCTGCAAAGCGATTATGTCCATCTATTCCCACAATTCCTCGAGCATATCACCAGCAACTTCAAGCAGGGCAATATTGTTTATATTGAAGACCTGAAACATGGGCTTGATAGTCCGTCTTTTGAAGGGACAAATGTGGGCAAACAGGTAATTTGCATAGCTCAAGAATGATTACCAGCATGACTAAAAAATAGAGGTGACAAAATAATCCGTTTAGGTAAATGAATTAGTAAAATCTATTAAAAATTTATAAAAGGATTAATGAAATTCATTAACAAATATAAACGGAGTAATGAAATTCATTTATGTTTAAATGATGTGTAAATGGGTTATTGAAATCTGTTGGACCAAATGAATTTAAGAAATCATTTATGTCATTTTAAGCTAATCCGTTTAATCAACGTATTAAACGCTCCAATCCATTTAATCTGTTTACACTAAATGGTCTAAATGATTGGACCATTTAATCTACAATTCTTTTAAAATTCATCCATATTCCAACAAATCCATCCATTTTGACACATCTAATGTCACGCCTCTTTGTCTTGACACCTTGTGAGTTATGACCGATAATTTACAGTATGTCACTATATAAAAGCTGCAAGCTTTTTTGACAAACTTTGCAAATTGAGGTATACATCTCTGTTGACTTCTTTACCTTAAATCAATCTTCAGATTGTTTTTGAAATAAAATATTCATTTAGTTAATATATTAACAGAATTCTTAAGAGGTGGAGTTAATGAAGTATATATACAAGGGTGATTTTCGGTAATTAGGTAATTAGTTAGTATAGGGATGTTTTTCGATAATTTACTCTCATATGTGAGGTGTTCCATTTGGTTAATGTTTTGCTTCTTATAATCGGGTGGGATCTCTGTTCTATTTCTAACAATGAATGTGTAGACAATGTCTAGACTTATATACAGTCAGCCCTCATTATAACATCTTCGATATAACAGATATTTCATTATAACAGCCTTTTGGATTTATACAATTATACCGTTTCAAATTTTATCTTATAAAAGTTCTCGTTATAACAGTCTCTACTTATTTTATATAACATTCTATCCATTTTTTCAAACATTTTGGGATGTTATAGAGGGGCTGACTGTATTTGACGTTCAACTTCTGATCATCGACCAGAATAATTGATTCAAACCGTAAACACCGTTAGAGTGACAATATATGCACATGCCCAGTGTATTGACAAACTAGGAGGGGAAATTTTCGGAAACCAGCCTTCCATTTCTCAGAACCACCATATAAATAAATAACATTTAGGAAAATCGCACCCGGTTATTATTTTTGTTCTAGAAGCGACTTATTGGCTTGTTCCATCACTAACGACATTAAACGCGAGTGACATGTGAGACACACCTGTTGCGGTAATTTCGGAACCACCCTTATAAATGCCTTATTTCCCGAAACCACTCATATAAGCAACATTTTGCAAAATTAACGTCTTCGTTAAAATTTGTGTTCTAGAAGCCACATATTGGCTTAAATTACCATGTGATAAAAAAAAATTAAACACGATAAAATTACACTAGTATGAGAAATACAAACTAGTGGTTGATTAAAACATTAACATATTTGAAAATGAGTTGGGATCTAGAGAAACATTAATTTTTTTTAGATATAATGGCCGTCGTCGATTTAGATTGAGATTAAAATAACTTTCTAATTAAAATAGGAAATACATTAGCACACAATACGGTGGATGAGATTAAAAGTTATCAATCTCAACCATTTGATTATACAAATCAACGGTTAAGATTAAGTCTTTCAGTCTCCCAAAATATTTAATGTCGCTATGGATCTTAATCCAAAATATTGTATAAATTTTTAGAAAATATTAAATTAAAAATTGAGGTGAGTGATTCATGTAGAGCAGGTGGTTAAGAATAATTTTTTTAAAAGATCCCAACCGTTGATTTTAGAGATCTAACTGTTAATAGAAATTTTGTTATTTGTATTTAGTTAAAATAACTTTTTAATCTCTAAATCTGGTCCATTAATTTAGTTTTAATCTACCATCCATATATCCTCACACTTAATACAATATGTTTACACCATCTCTTCCCAAAATAAAATAAAAAAACTAAGAAAACTGAATTTTAGATGTAAGTTTTTAAGAAAGAATAATTTTAATTTTTTTTGTGACGTAAGTTTTGATCTTTTTTGTTTTTTACAATTTATCTTAAAATTGTCAAATATACTATGCATTTTTGAAACTTTTGAATCCCTCGAAATGATAAACTTTTAGTTGTTTACAATCTTTAGACTAACTTATAAATAATGTTTTGAATTTTACTTCTTTAGTTTTAATTTTAATTTATTTATGTTAATCATTCATTTTTTTTAAATTAACCATTAATTATTTTGATTTATTTAAAATAAATTTTCTCGAATTTGTTAATTCTTTATTTTTTTGAATTTTATTGCATGGTTTTTGTAATACTTTATTATATGGGTGGTTCTTGAGAAATGACCCCTTATAAAGGTGGTCCGAGAGTTTGTAAATTAAATAATAGAAATCCGTCGATTGAAAACATGTGCTTGACGGAACAAGCCAATGGGGGGTGACTTCTGGAACAAAAATGTTAATTGCAGGTGGTTTTTGTAAAATGTTACTTATCTGGATGGAGCTGGAAAAATAGATCCTATAAGGATAGTTCAGGGGAGCCTTTATGAAACTGTAGTTGTAGGTTTCAATTAGTGAAATGCTCTTGAGCATTACTATTCGGAAAAATTGCGTTTAAACACCCGTAAGTTTACACATTTTGTACGAAACTATCCATAGCTATTTTTATTTTTATTTTTTTGTAGAGAAGCACCCGTAAATTTAGTTCCATTTGCACAGAACCATTTCGTCCATGTATTCCGTTAACTAATTAATCTTTTTATTAAAATATTTATTTTTTAATCTCAAAATTCAAAAACACTCAAACAATTGCTTAAAATATGCGTATTTAAAAAATCAAGAGATCGCATAGTTTTCATAATGAAAATTACAGGCACATTTTTGTAAAACCAAATTTTAAAGAAAATTGTGGGTTGAATCATTTTAATGAATACAAAAAATGTAAAAAAAAAAAACGGCTTTTGGAAATTTATTTATTCAAACTTTGTTTTTAAATAAAATTTTAAATTTAGTTAACGGAATATATAGACAAAATGGTTCCGTGCAAAATATGTAAACGTGTTTAAACATAATTTTGTCCTACTATATAAAATGAGTGGCTCTTCTAGTAATGGATATTTTATTCTGATTGTGAAAATTATGAAAGGAAAACTTGAAAACATGTTCTTTTTTAGTTCTGAACTCAAGTACTACGTACATGGGAGCACACGTATCCTATGTCAACGATACCAAAGTGATGATATAAATAAAAGATGCTTCAAGTGGAACAAGGGGTCCATGAACCACTTAATCTGCACGCTAAATACTTACTGTAAAATACAAATAGAAGGTTTTCTGTTGCTTTCATGATCTTCTAAATGGAAAGACATGAAAATCTTTACCAAGTGGTATTCTTTGAGTGAGTGCACCAGGAATATCAAATCCCCAAGAATGATATGCAAGTGTAGTAGCATTTCTCAACCGTCCGGCTTTCTATTCGAGTCTCTCGAGTATTCTGAAATCTAGTACTGTATCTCTCAGTTGCCAGTGGGTCGAACTATTTCTTTTACTTATTACCTTTGTTATTCTTCTTCATTTTTTTTGTTCAACTTTTCTTGGAATTACTGATTGAATTTCAGCAACTGAATTTCAGGTTTCAGCAGTAACATTCTGCCGTTGAACGTTTAGTTTTGTGGAAATTAGTGCCCTCAACATGTATAGGAATGTAAGGGTCGACGTAAATTCCCACTGACATGAGAATTTGACGGGACAGTAACAGATTGCTGCAGGTCCACTTGAGTACTGATGGATCAATATCGAAGATATCAGAAAAGGGAAGGCAACTAAAAAATATATGCTAAGATGATTGATATCTTTAGGTATATTTCCTTACCGGTACTTTTACTACAAATAAAGAGAGTCGAGACTTACAGATTATAGCATCAAGGAAGCGAGAAAGATTAAGTGACGTGTCAGAAAGTCCCACACACATACGGTAGTCTGACCTGTTCTAGGAAATTTCTGAAATTGAAGTGTGCATACCACCTATGTATTTATCTGCGGATAAAGAGTTATATTTTACATTTAGGACGATGAGAAGGGAGCGATCAGTAGATGCAATGATTGTAGGGAGGGTGGTTGGAGATGTGTTGGATCCTTTTACAAGGTCTATTTCTTTGAGGGTTAGTTACAACAATAAGGAACTTACTATTGGGTCTGAGCTCAAGCCTTCTCAAGTTGTCGTCCGACCAAGGGTTGATATTGGCGGGGATGACCTAAGAACCTTCTATACCTTGGTAATATTACTGCTTGTTACGTCTTCGAACTCTCTCTTCATATTTTACTTGTAGTTTTGGTCAAGGATACTTATGATTCAGGAGGGTCTTGAATTCTTCTTCTTTTTTCTGACAAAAGAACTTTTTTTTCTTCTTCTAATCTTTTGCATGTTTTGGCATTGGCCAGGTGATGGTGGATCCAGATGCTCCAAACCCAAGTGATCCAAGCTTGAGGGAATACTTACACTGGTCAGTGTACTTTTTCTTCACATATTGTCTCATTTACCCAAGATACTCGAGTATGCTGGCTAGTGGCAAATCGAGCTCTTGATATTAATGTTCGTGTAAACATATATATGCTTCGGTCCACTGATCCTTTCGACGAAGATAAAATATGCAGTCATATCTTACTTCAGCAATTCTAATTTTCAGGTTGGTGACTGACATTCCTGCAACTACAGGAGCCAGTTTTGGTTAGTTCCGCGAACTCATACAACAACATTTCATCAAAAATAACCTAATTTTTTTCAGAAAAAACAAAATGCAGGTCACGAAGCAGTATGCTACGAGAGCCCAAGGCCGACAGCAGGAATACATAGATTTGTATTTGTGTTGTTTAGACAGCTAGGAAGGCAGACCGTGTACGCACCTGCTTGGCGTCAAAATTTCAATACAAGAGAATTTGCAGAACTTTACAACTTGGGATCACCTGTTGCAGCAGTTTATTTCAATTGTCAAAGGGAGAGTGGTTCTGGCGGAAGAAGAATGTAATGTATACTGTAGAGAGTACTGACAGGCACACATAGGCTCCGCTTGGTTGCGGAAAAAAAAAGTAAAGAAAAAGAAAATTTAAAGAAAAATAATTTTCTTATGAGAAAGTTGTAAGGAAAAATTGATTTTATTTTACCTATTTTTTCATTATTTTCCTCACAATCACACAAAATTTTCATTTTCACTCAAATTTCTTTAATTTTTTCATTCCCTTCTTTTTTCGTCGCAATCGAACGGAGCCTTAGAGAAACTTATTAGGTATTTACGGACAGACTAGAAAGGCGAGCTAGGAAATGTCTGAGTAGTATCGCTGAAAACTGAAGTTGTTTTAAATATATGAAACCATGCGGAAAGCGAGCGAGGGTTGCGACTCTGCACAGAGTTTGTGGTTCCTAGAATGGAAAAATCGTTACGTTAACTAAACCGTCAAATATGCTGTACTGCTCTGCTCGAACCGCCACGTCATCAACCGACCCTCTAAAAACCTGACCAATTGACCCATCCACTCGATCGATTCTTACAACCGCATTGACCACACGAGCAGAACAGAGATGCTATGCTAAGCAGCAGAGCAGGTCTCTGTCTCAGCCTCCCTCCTCGTTTCAAACCCTAAATCACTCTCCGGACTCTGTAGGAACGCCGCCGCGTCTACCTCTTCATCCAGCTTGTTGAGTATTCGACGGTGTTTGTCTACCCAGCAGCGGAAGATGAGTATACGTGCGCAGCCGTTGACCAATGCTGACGAGCTTATTGACTCTGTTGAGACATTCATCTTCGATTGTGATGGTCAGAGGTTTTTTTGTTTTGTTTGCATCATCTTGATTTCTAATTTTCACTTTCAGTTCATTCAAACTAAAAAAGAACTTACGGAAATACTTTTTTCCCAGGTGTTATATGGAAAGGGGATTTGTTGATAGGCAGACACTTGACATGATGCGATCAAGGGTTAGTACATGTACATTTGTGTGTTCAAACTACGCGCTGTTTCAAGATTAATGGTGAATTTTTATGTTTCAGGGTAAAAAGATTAGTATTTGTTACCAACAACTCGACCAA
>JAWWMW010001717.1:11205-36317 GCA_035048345.1 Echeveria elegans | reverse complement strand
CGCTGTTTCAAGATTAATGGTGAATTTTTATGTTTCAGGGTAAAAAGATTAGTATTTGTTACCAACAACTCGACCAATTCGAGGATGCAGTACGGGAAGAAGTTTGAGACTCTTGGACTTAGCGTACGTCAAGTTAGTTTCTGTTGTTTTATTTCTTCTTGTTTCGAAGGGTGTATTTCTTTTTACATATCTATGGGTATTAAAAGTGTAGTGGCATTGTTATAGGAGGAGATACTTGCTTCATCATTTGCTGCCGCTGCATAAATGAAAGTCAATCAATTTCCCAAAAGATAAAAAAGGTACTTTGTTCCTGAATTTGGTTGATCAACAAAAGTGTGCCTTTTAGAGGAAAATGTTGTTAATTAAACTGAATTTAGAATAGCCACGAAAGTAGTTTCATGGATTTCAAAGAAGTTACTGTAGCTATTGATTATAGATCAAACATCTGACAGATTACAGATTTATAGCTATTGATTGGCCGCATGGTATCAAGAGATCTTCTTCACAATGATGACTTTGACTATGGCCTTAGGATCGCAAACCTTGACACATAACTTTTTGTTTCTCTTTTTATTTTAGGTATATGCTATTGGGGAGGAGGGTATCTTGAAGGAGCTTGAGCTTGCTGGGTTTGAATACCTTGGTAGGCCAGTGTGCATCACTTTCTTTTAGCTATCTGATGTGAGAGGCTTCATGTGCACTGTCGCCATAAAAATGTCTTATCATCTACTATACCTGTTATCATATAATTTGTCACTTCTCTTTATCAACTCGATTTACGACATCTACGGATATCTAGTTATACGTCATGAAATTACTAAATTGCAGATTTTCATTAAAATTCTCGCATGTTCAGTGCATATAAATGAACTGATCAACCTAATTTTTCATTAGGAGGACGGTGGGAAAAAGGTACAGCTCAAGCCTGGTTTCCTCATGGAGCATGAGCATGATGTAAGGGACATTTTTCGCATTTGTTATTTGTAGTTTTGTATCCTGGTGTAAATGAAGTTGAACATGAAACCGACGAGTCTCCATATGATCTTTATTGTTTGGAAGTGCTCTCCTTACTTTTATGCTGAAGTTTTTCTTTGCTTTGAAATAGGTGTTGGAGATGTTGTTGTCGGGTTTGATCTATATTTCAATTACTACAAAAGTTCAGTAAGTATGAATTCTAAGAAATGTTTCCTCTATTATTTATTTACTGCTTGACGAAAAATCTATTTTGTCGGTGAGAGTTTGTTTTGTCCTTGAAACTATGGGTCGCTCTTTTATGAGAAACCATTTTCCTTTTGTTGATGAAGGTATGGCACACTTAGCATTCATGAGAATCCAGGATGTTTGTTTATTGCTACAAACCGTGATGCCGTGACTCATCTTACAGACGCACAGGAACGGGCAGGTTCAAAATTCTGTAACCATTTATGTTTTCCATCGGACTTGTTGTAAGTTGAAATCTGGTAACAAAAAATAGTTGCTGAACTTCAGGTGGTGGTTCAATGGTTGGTGCGCTAGTGGGTTCATTGTTCAACACAACGTGAACATTTGGTTGTCGGGAAGCCTTCGACTTTCATGATGGATTATTTGGCAAATGAGTATGGACATATCTTACTATAATGCTCACAATTTTTTTTCTTTCTTATCTGCGCATCTCAATAGTAATGTCTATCCTTGTCGGGAAGATAAATTATATAAGACCGACTGCAAAAATATCATGAAATATGTTAAATTCAGAAGTAAGAAGATGACACCAACTATTGAGATTGTTGATCAACTTGGGTTTTGTTGTAGGTGGCATCACCAAGTCACAAATACGCATGGTTGGCGACGGATTGGATACTGATATCATATTTGGTCAGAATGGAGGTTGCAAACCTTGTTCTTTCAGGCGACTACTATTGGCATTCACCTGAGATCAAACCCTTTCTTAGGGAACCATCATTTTGTATGATTAAACTACTTCACGCTCAATAACAGGCCTGACTTTCTCTCATTGAAAGCTGCAACTGTATAGAGCGCATGGGAGGCTCTATATCTCCCCGTCAATATACTCAAACGTGAGTGATCGTTATATCATGTGAGACAGTGAAGTGAAAGCTTAAATATTTTGACAATCCAAGGATCACCCTGTGCAGGAGACGAATGAAAATGGAAAACACATGGCATTATCACTCTATTTGCCATTGAATGACTTGGTGTTTTTAATTTGTCAACTTAGCGTCGGCTGTTCCTGGTAAATGTGTTTTGTATATTTTCTTCCATAAACAGAACTTCCTGTAAAATAAAAAATGTTATGGTTTTGGGTAGGAGTTCAAACGAGACAAGATATTAAATAACCAATTAGGTACCGTAGTTGAAGGCAGTTGCACAATATCAGACTAGGGTCAGATGTTCTACTCCAATGGTAGTTCTAACTTTTTACACACAAAAAGCAACGCAATGCTATCAAGAATCCAATATTACTCGTTCCCAATTCCAAGAATCCACTGAGCAAGATGTGTCAGATATGGTTCTGCTTGCGAACTGCTACTCAGTATAGGCCCTAAACTGTGGAGCTCCGAGTTGAATTCCTTCTCAAAATTTCTGTAGAAATATATGTCAGAACAGGAGTTACCGAGAAGAAGACTTGTAAAGGTAACAAAAGCAGGCCATTAATTAACTTACAGAATGGATTCAGTTACTGTAGAACTTCTAGTGGCTATTTTATGAGCCTGAGGTGGAGTTCGTGATTTTCCTTGTATAATTTTTTTTAATGCTGGATTGGTCTCCGATATTGCTTCTGGATTAGGGATCTTGACGGATGATGAAATCAGCCATTGAGTTGCTGCAGCGTACTGAAGGCATATTGACATCAACCTCTCCACTTTCTGGAATTAAAAAGTCCAGGCATCAATTCAATACCAGGATATTAAAGAGCAACACATAAAATAGATTTCCAAATTGAAAGAGAGATAATACGTGATATGGTTTGCCAAATAATAATTAACACCAGTCTGGTTACGTAGTGTGATACTCATCCAGGAATAAAAACAAAAAATTAAGTGGTCGTGGGGAAAGTTTACCTTTAGAAGGACCGGCGAGAGAAGCAAGCACTCCTTCAGACACTTTTCGAGGAAGAAATCATGATAGTGGATGACCTTATATATGATAAATAAGTTACTAAAGAAACCCTAACGGGTAGCACACACTGTATCAGGAATAATAAGACACAGACATAACCCAATTGGAGTGAACTGGATAATAGTACAAATAAATATCATACCTCGTCTATACTTTTTACTGTCTGCAGTTTAGTATGCACAATGTGCCAGCTGGGTTCAAGAACCTGAGAAAGACAAGAATCATCAGTACCGCGCATTGGTAGTTGGACAGATTAAGCATATAGTCGTAGATTCAGCGAAGTTCGTTAGTACCTCAAATGTCAGGTAGTGTAAAAGACTATTAACAAATTTGAGCATGCTACGGCATAGCAGAGATGATCTTGGGATTGCAGTACCTCGCATGTTAAGTGCGCGAATTCCCTGCAGAGTTATTTTTTATCAGATATGTAACTAGATACGAGAAATATTACTTTGACACTCAAGAATCTTACTTGATGAACTTGCCAAGCCCCGCAAAGCTGGCGATTAACATGCTTACACTGAAAGAGGAAACGGAAAATCAACTGGTACTTTGTTAATGCTTTTCTTGAAATGACGATAGATAGTGGCCACATAACCTGTATCCAAATTTATTGAAAACTTTTTAGGTACTAAAAAAAGCCATATCCCATGTAATCAAATGGTCTCAATAAATAAACTTCAGTTAATGAAGGCTACAAACAGGAATTGCAGGAAGAAAAAGCAAACAAAGATAAAAATGTGTCACACGTATATCTAAATGACAACTGGATAAAACTGTAGAACGAATATGTAGAAAAACTGGAAATTCAGAAGAGGAGCGGGAGTACAGAAATACCTAACCTTGTAACTTAAAGAGAAAGTTTCCAAGCCAGTAAGGCTCGCGGCTTCCTCTGTATCGTTGATGTCAGTCTTTTTTGTTGTGGGATCCTTAAGAGTAGCTAGCAATAAGGAAGATCTTTCCTAGAAAAGGATCACAATATATATAACCCGAAACATAGTGACATTATAAGACCACCATAAGATGTTACCACATCAGATAAAAAGAGAATTATTCACATACTAGACAGCATGACAAATCTTCATTACAAGGATCTGCTGCTGCCGCTGTGGAACGCATAGCAATGTCTAATAGAGACTGCATAGCACAAATAAAGAGATTCAAATCAACCATTCAATTTTACAAAAATATTTTGCATCTATAGATCAGAGATGATTTGCAAGCATACATATAATTACGCAAGAGAGGAAAACTACTATTCACATAAATGCGGAGATAAAGCACCTGCAACTTTTCAACAGATATATCGTCACTTCTTTTTGAAAGCTCTTCACCAGCTATGTCCATAAAATGAACCAAGAAATCACCCTACAAGAATTGCAGGATGTAAAAACTAAATATACAATGTTGCGGGTGGTCACTCACTAGTTTTGCGTAATCAAATATCACATATGCATGCTGCTTATTATATCATCAGATGGTCACGCACTAGTTCTAAATTTTGTATAGATGCGACCCACCTGATCAAGAAGTAGATAATGCTTTATAGACCTTAACTTTCCCATCAGATCATACTGCAGATGTAAGTAGCAAACTTGTAGTAAGAATTGTGAATAGATTGTGAGTTGACAGATATGACCTGATAAATAATCCACATCTCATACCTTCTCTTTTACAAGATCTAAAAGCTCACCGCTAGCAAAATCGTAAGCTTTTTTAATACATTCAAGATAATGATGATTTGTGCCAAAACGAACCAACTTCAACTCTTCTGATACAGGAACCTGATCAAATCCACTTTCTGTGTTATAGGACATGTTCCATAGTATACAAAACTGGAGAATGTTATAGAAGGCTGTTTCCAACCATAAATGAGAGAACCTGGACACTGTGACCACACTCTCGCATGACATTCAAGTATTTTCCGGTAGTTAAGATAGTTCCAGCTACATTGGAAAGGAACCTTGGAATGTCATCCTTGAGGCTGTAGCGTTGTTTCCAGAATTTAGCATCATAATCCCGTGTGAGACTCTCCTAAAAATTTGGGAGCAAAATTTAAAATCTGGCTTAGGGTTAATAGTGCTCCGTGAACTATGTTAAGTACCTTCTGAATGGTTTTATTTTCAGAAATGAAAAACTCCCCATAAGGATCGTCGATTACACCTTCGTAGACCCACCTGAAGCGCATTGTGGACAATGTATTTTCACCATCCATAGCTAAACATCTTTTTTACCATGGTAAAATGGTACATATTATTAAGAAAACATAAGATATAACATTGCCTAGAATGATTTCCTTTCATCGAAAACTAAACGAGGAAGTATCGAGTAATGAGCCGTTTAAGTTACCGACTGGAGAAGAAGAAGAAGATAACCATACCTCTCCAATATACTTAGATATGCGGTGCTTGCACTTTGGGCCATTTTCTTCAGCAAAGACCTTACTGCACTATCACCAGCCATTGCTTTACCCTGTTGATAATCAAAACGAAAATATGAAACATACTTTGACATCCATCATGACATATAAACTAAAAAACAAAGAAAAAAAACAAACCAAATAAATAAATAAAAGTAAAATACCTGGCTTTGCAAAAGATTTAAAACTGAAGAACCCATCAAATCCCCAGCTACAGCCTTTTTTACTACAAAGGAGAGAGCTTGCATCGACCCCATCACTGGCTGTGAAACAGGAGTCAGTTAATATGCTTGGTATATACATCACAAACCAAGTATATCCTGCACAGGCTTACTTGAATATAAAACCACAACCCCTGGATAGAAAGTCTCTGAAGCCGAAATTGGTGCTCAAGTTGAGCAACCATGGCTCGATAATCCTAAAATAGAATGAGAAAAAATGATGAGAGTCACCAACATTAAAATACATCAAGTAAATATCAATTTCGTTTATGCCTAACTGGCACATGGAATTCAAGAAAAAGGGGAATACACACCAACAGCAGTCCATCAAGAGCAGCGGCAAAAGCATGATTAACCAAACCTTTCTTAAACTGCGACCTCGACTCAACAAATTGACTAATCAACATAAAGCTCTTGCACAACGGGAATACCCTCATCGCCAACTCCTGCAGTTATCAATCATTCTCTCCTTCATCACACAAAATAAATTATCATATAACCAACATAACATAAATTCACCTGTAGTGTAAGATCAGTGGATGGATCGATTTGGAAAACAATTTCATCCTCCTTGGACCGAATTTTTTTAATCGAAACACACCTTCCTTCAATTCCAACCAAAGCAGACAACAGGTCGTCGATAACAATGAGTTCCTGAAAATTATAAGCGAATGAATTAGACGTCTGAGTTAAAGCCCTAAATTAGTAAAATTTGAAATAGCGAATGACTGACCTGAACGGAGGAATCGAAGTAAGCGTAACTCGCCATGAAGAGAGCGGGAGTTGAAAACGACGGAGTTAAAGCATCGATTCGGATGGTTGGAATTTGAATTCGGGGTTTTAGGGTAAAAGAGATGGAGAGGAGAGAGGAAACGACGCGGATGTGGTGCAAATGACAGGATTGCCCCTGTGAAGTGAAAAAAACATAACCCTAAAACTGGAATGTCGAAACTTGAAATACTCCTAGAAAACAACAACAACAGGTGCATGATGCATCTTTGCTGTAATATAAACCCCGCATATTTGATGTTGCATTTTTTTTTCCCAAATACAACTTGGTCAGTTTTAAATTTTGAAGATAAGAGGATTTAACTAGGTTTACAACAAGTCTTTGTCCTTAAATTTAACTAGCACTAAACTAGTAGTAAAAATATATATATATTTTTTAGAAATGAAGCATTTTCCAGCAACATTTACAAATTACATCCACAAACCAAGTTCCAAGTCCACTCAAACTGTAACCCATAATTTTTAAACCGCAACTGCAGCTGCAGTTAACATGGAAACTGAGTTCATAAAAACAAGATAGCTGGCCAAACAACAGCAGCGATTTCGATGTACAGGAACATTATGTTTTTAAGCAATGAGAAAGGGCAGGACTGTAAGCATGAAGTCCTCGTAGCCAAAGGTCGCAGAGCCAGAGTATGATGTGTCTTTCTCTTTGAATTTCTCTGTCAGTCCCTAAATATTCGAAAACAAACAATCAAGTTAATAAACGATAAATCATTATTTTGTTCAACAGTTAATGGGAAAGAAATGAAAGCCAAAAAGTTGCAAACACTGAGAGATCAATTTAAGAAATCCAAGGAGGATTAATGGTTTATTTTTCCCAGTTAAGGCAAACTGTTGCCACATTCGACAAATGTAACTTGTAAGAATACACAACTAATCTACATCCACTTTCAACAAGATTACAAATGCATAGCCAACACTGACATACTCTATGAATGCAAATTTAGGAAAAAAAGTGCAGAGAAAGTTTCACCAAAGAACTCAATATAAAGGTATCTAAATCTTAGGTCTTAACTAGCTACGCTATGGCACATGCCAACTAGGAAACTACTTGAAAAACTGTGAATTTGTTCATTAACTTAGAGCATTAGAGCAAACATTACCAGAACCCAATTGAAGAAACGTTACAAAACATGATACTATTAGACAGTTCTTTCATTATGTTCTTGCAATAAATGCACAAGGAGAATTATACAAGTAAACAAAATTTTGTAGAATTACCTTAACTGTGAGACAGCACCTGCAAGAAGAAAGAACAGCCAGTGATTAGAAAAAAAAATTCTCAAGCTCTATTGATGGAATAGGAAATCTCAAAGATGAAGCACGTTAGAAGGTCTGATCACTTACTCGATGAAATTATCATATTCTATCGCTCTATTCTTCCCTCCAGTTTTATCAAACTTTAGCACTAGCAAGTCCAAAACAACAGGTGACACAGAAAACCCAAGACTAAGAAGCGCCTCACGCAACTCAGGGGGGTCAATTGTGCCACTCCGATCCCTGTCAAATCTCTCAAAAATGGACTGCAAGTAATCCAAAGCCACGGGTCAGGAAACTCATTTCTAACACTTCACACGACGTTAGCAACCACATAGTGTGAAAACAACCATTTGTGAGCATTTGAAGTTACGTTGTTACATTGTCACATCTGTATGATCAGTAATGTAAATGCACGAAAGGCATGGAAAACAAGTATCACACCCTAGTAGATTGATCTGAAATAAATGCTGTCAAAAAACTAAAATAGATCTGGATACTTGAGATGTTTCTTACCCTCCAGTTTTGAAGACTGTAAAACACTTGGGTGAACTCTTTGGGTCCTATCGATAGGAAAAAAAAACCAACCAGAAAGATTTAGAATTAGGCAGTAAGGAAATGCCTAACTTTGAAAATTGCAGTAACACACAAACATAAGTAGATACAAATAATAATCAATGAGAAGTTCTATGGAAATGAATTTACCGATCTTCCTCGAGTTGGAATTGGTGAAGAGATACATCAACAAATGAACAGTTCGCAAGCTGAAGCTCTGATTATAACTCGACAAAGCCGCCTGCAGCTCCTTATCATCAATAAACCCACTTCCATCCCTATCCGCAGCCTGAAAACACGCTACCACATTCGGATCCGTCCCAGGCGGGAAACCAGATGGTACCAGAGAAGCAAACTGACTTTGTCCACCATAAGGCGGCGCAGTAGGTTGATAATGCGAAGGATACCCAGACGACTGCGATCCATACCCTGGCTGAGAACCACCTGGTCCAACGTGCGACACGTGGTAGACGTTCGATCCACCTTGCTCCGGCTTGTTCAATGGAGGAGCCGCGTAAGGAGCAGATGGCGTGCCGTAGGGAGCTGATGGTCCTGGCTGGTGCGATTGAGGCTGAGAGCCGTACGGAGACGGAGGCAGTGGAGCGCCGTAGGGCTGGCCTTGTGGCGGAGCGCCGTAGGGCTGTTTGGGCGGCGGTGCAGCGCCGTAAGATGGAGGCGGCTGGCTGATCGGAGGAGGTCCGTAGCCGTAGTTGGGAGGAGGATAGCCAGACATGATGATCGATTGAAAACGCGGAAATGGAAACACGAGTGCGAATTCGGGAGAGAGAAAATCGAATCGAATGGAGGAGTAAAATTAGGGTTTATATGTGGAAAAGCTGGATGGCTGTGGTCAAACGCGGTTCTTAGTCAACGCGGCGTGGATCCAACGCGCCAACAGATTACTTAACATGTAATCCCGGTTTTAATATTACTATTTACTACCACCAATCAATTGTAACTAATTTCATTATTTTATTTTTGAGAAATGCTAGTAAAAAATACCGAGATTTCGGTGCATACTAACTCCATGTTACCATTTTGTCCCCCAAGTCATACTTAATATTGAGGAACATGTAGGTAAATTTAGGTATGAAATTAGTTTTAGGCATCTAGGTCTTTTTGGGTTTTGGGAATCAGTACATACCCACGCCCGGTGCTTTCAGCTTTTCTCTTTTATGAAACACCCACCAACAATTAAATAAAAATAAAATAATAAAAGTTTTCTGAAACAATAAGTCATTTAGTTTATAGTATAATTTACCTTTACCCTTTGGTGTGTATTATGAAAATTTTGTAAAGTAGTCCCCCGTTCTAATTTTTTCTTCTCATTTAGTAGTTGACACATTTTTTAAGAAAATTAAGATATATTAGATAAAAGTAGAAAGAGAATGAATGAAAATTGAATAGATTGAAGAGAAAGTGTAAATGTGAGAAAAAAGTATTTCATTTAAGACAATGAAAATAAAATTTTGTGACACCAAAAGAAAATTGGAAGAAAAATATGAGACCGAGGGAATAAAATTTAAGTGAGAATGACACACATTTCTCTCAAATTCTCTTTGCATCTCTATGAAACTTCCACGAAACACATGAAGCCTTAAAGTAGAACGATTTAAGTTTTTTAATATAAAAAATGATTGAAGCATTATAGTCGCAAAGTTATTAAGAATATTTGCTAATATTAAACTCATTTTAAATTTTGAAATAAAATTGATTTGCCTCGTTTTTCAAGTTGTGCGATTATCAATGCAAGTAGCAAGTACCATGCGCACGACGAGAATTGTTCAGGTGCACCACTCTTATTTCGTACCCGATGCACCATTATTTGCATTTGTAGATACAAATACATCAGCTGATACAACTGAAACACATGATTTGCATGTGCATATGAACTTAGCGAATCAGGTGTTTTATTAAATGATTTGGCTTATTTACGTACATAATTACATTGATGCATTTGCATGTAAAAAATTATGATGTAGATTTGTTATCAATTAATTGCCAGTAGTTGTAAGTAGCTTAATTTGGCTTCCAATTAAAAAAATTCAAAAATAATAACTAAGAAAACAAAAGATTAATAAACAATAATATGTCGTTTGGAATTGGAGTAGATGAATAGAGATGCTTGTCAGACCATGAACGTACGCCCACGTTGAAGTGGCTGGTGCTCAAAGTCGTGCTGGCACGTTGACCTTTTCGCCTGTTAATCTGTGAACCCGGATGTCTCGGGCTTTTTCCTTAGCTGTCGGTTGACATTGTTGATTGTCTTATTCTTTAGTAAACTGTATCATGTTTGCATTGCCACTCGACCTTTATGAACCTGCTTTGAGTTGTCGATGAAGAATATCAACACGACTACACGAGGAACATATTTGTTTAGAGTTTTAGGTCAACGGGATCTTTCTTTAAAGTCTCTTCGATAAAGGGGAGTGCACTAACCCAAACTGGTTTGGAGGATTAATCCGCCACTGTTTTAAAGCTAAATGTCACGACCCTGTAATGTCACAGAAGATTATAGTATACTATTTTTGCCACTGATATGATCTGGTAAACTAGCTTATCAAGCAAGCAAACATGAAAGTAAGAAACCATCAGCGAGTATATCAGTATAACATGAATTTGGGTGTCAAAGGGATATACACCTGTAAACTCTTCATATAAAACGTAAATTTGGAAATCGATAGTATAATTTCTGCTTCTAAAAAACCCGATTAAGAGGCTTCATGATCCCAAATCTATCCGAATGGTAAATGAAATTAATCTGCGAAATAATAAATGTTTTTGAAATCTTCCATTAGAATGTTAAAGTCACCAGTTATTTACGCATAGAACATAAATCCAACCTTCATGATCAATATCCAATTTATTCTAATTGAAATTGGAGTCTTCGCAAACAGACACACCAAAATGTAACCACTCTAATCAAAGAACATTGTAGACACGCCTAGTAGGGATTTACCGACTATTGTTTGTTGCCTGCCAAGGGGCCGATGATCTTTCAAATGGGCGATCAAACTTTTTGGTGTAGACACGGTGCCTTCGTTCTCTTGCATAAATGACCCAGAAAATGAGTGAGAGCATGACTGCAGCTGCCACCGATGCTAGACCAATGTACACCCATTTGCTGTATAGTCTCAAATCAGGGCAGTGACTGTTGGTGATTTCTATAAAGGTTTGGCGAACAAAAGTGCAGTCCTGGAGGTCAACTAGGAACGGACCATATTGGTATAAAGCATAGCTGACATTTGTTGCAGCTGACATTTGCTTGAAAGTGTCCGGGGTTATGCGGCCAGGTGTTGAGCAAGTTCCAGAGGCTGATACTTCGCACACATAATTTTTCCAGACCTGTTAGAGGGAGAAAAATAACACAATATTTTCATATGAGACTTCTGTGTTAAGCCAACCTATTTTAAATCCAAGCTGTACGGATTTTAGTAGATTACCGTCGTTGCATTCTCGAAATCAAGTTCCCCTGAAGAACATTGCCGCTTTGAGTAGTCCGAATTGAACGGATTGCAAAGAGTAGGGACCTGCGGACCAGATTGGTTGAAGTAGAATGGTGGGCCTACCTGGGGCGGGAAGTTCTTATTTGATATGTTTACGATGACAAAATCAACAACATTGACTAGTTGGTATGTGACGTCTTTGGATCTCAGTAATGTTTCTCGAGCAGTAGCATTGTCTATGCACGGCAAGATATCATCCAAAGCTGTGTGGGATGTGGGATGCTGAACCCAGTCATCCATGGCAACACATGTATCTGCAACCACACTTTTGCTCCAGCAAACAAAAATATGGTTTCGTTAAGACGTAAAATTAAATAGCTAGTTAAATACTGTCAACAATGAAGCGTTTTATTGTAAAAGCCATCGTCTTACTTGTGGAGAAGGAGAAAAGTACCACAAAGTATGAACGTTCCAGTGACCAGAAACCAGCCGAAGATTACCAAACTAGAGGCACAGACAAATTTAGACCCGGTTGTAAAAGACAATTATAGAATTACTGCCAAGACCAAAGAAACCAAGACTTACGTGTAGACGAGGCACCGAAGCCCGAATAAGGAAAACACTGCAAGCAATAAAAGAGGATGTAACATGCTGTTATCATATGAAATACACCATAAGACAATCTGAATTGAATATATTTATAATAATAAAAATCTTACTTACAAAATCCAAGAAACGTCAAAAGAAGCATAATAGCAGCTACAATGACAAGAGCCAGCCCTCTGCATCATAAAATCTAAGCCAAAATTCTAATTAAAAAAATCAAAAAAATTAAAATGTGGCTACTTACACAGCATCCAAGACATTTTGTATGCCTTTCGAATTATGACGGGTTTCATTAGCTAGAAAAGTTGCGGAAGAATTAATTTTCCTTTTAATGTTGTCAATGTTAGTCAGGACATCATTTGGCAGCAGCTTTGAATCCACAGTGATACCCTTAGCTGCATCCAACGCGTTCGAAACATTTCGAAGCCTCTCTACAGTCACATCAGCTTGGTTTACAATATAAGACAAGGTACTTGACGTCTTGCTGTGGAAATTCCCCTGGCCAGTATAAAGAACAATGCAGCCGATACTACCAAAACCAAACCATAATCATTTAAAAATAGCAACCATAATCATCATTAAATGTTTCGACAATGATATCAACAAATAGGCTCAAGTCTTACATTGCACATATCGTGAAGAAGATAAGGATGAAAAGCGAGAGCGCATATGCTACTCGTGAATATCCGTACGGTTCTCGAGGACAACAGCAGTAACAAAAGCAGATGCAGGATAAACACACCCCAAATAAAACAAACCAAACAAGAGCGATGACAAACAAGGGCACTGCCGTATATCCAACAGACTGAAATCACAAACAAATTGAAAGTTGTTAGCCTGAAAACTAGACTCTTCGTCAATCTTGAATTGCTAAATACAAATTTGCAGTAGAAACTATCAACATGGAAATAATAAAAAAATCTATAAAAAAGTGGAAAGAATGAAGAATGAACTCACAGTCCAGTAATTCCCATTGCTGATATTCCAACCACCAGTATAATACCTAAAATTATTACTCGGATCTTTTCTCGTCGTTCTACTCTCGGCCAAAATCAAATCAGATTTATTCACTTCGGCGTCGCTTCTCCTTACACCGACTTTAAACACGGCTTCGTCTATTGAATCAAAAACGCGTCCGTCTTGAGGGCTTCCGTACGCAAGAGACGAGACAGTGAACGCGAAGATCAGCAGGAAAGCTAGCGGAAGCTTTCGTCGGGAACTGAAAAGCATGGTGTGAGTGTTCGATCTGTAAAGTGGCGAAATCGAGAGGACAGCGGAGTGATTTATGTGGGAATGAATTTGAAAACCTCAGCTTGAACGTTTTTCATTTTCATTTTTTTAAAATTTTAAAAACTAAGGCCTCGTTTCGGTGTGGAAAAAAAGACGTAGAAAAAAAATCCGCAGCTCCGGTTGATTGCAAAAAAAAAAAAAAAATTATTTATGAGAAAACTGTAAGAAAATTTTGATCTCATTTTACATATTTTTTTTTATTTTTTTCACAATCAAATATACATTTCATTTTCACTCAATTTTTTTTTAAAAAAAAATTCATTTCCTCTCCTTGTTCCCCACACCAAACGGAGCCTAATGAAAAATTTTGAAAGAAAATGACGTTGAAATTGCATCATAAGATTGGGCCTTTTGGGGAATTGGGCCTGTTTTGATTTAGCTTCCGAGAGGTTGGTCGAAGCAGTGAGATGGGTGTGTTTGGATGGGCTTTCGAAATGTTGGGTCGTGAGAATGAAGGTGTGACCATTTCAGCATGAGGATGTTGCATAGGCGTAGAGTTGGGAAAATAAGGATTGGGCCGTGACAGTGCTGGCCCACTGAAGCTCGGAGTCAAGCCGAGTGTTAGGGTTTTGTTGAGAGAAGCGATATGATGAACACAAAGCCGAGTGTTAGGGTTTTGTTGAGAGGCGCGCGACTTTGGGAGATGAGCGCGACGAAGATCAAGCGGTGTTGTTGCGGCGAAGGACAGAAAGGACGATGAGAGATCAAGCGGAGCGACAGGCGGTGGCGAATCTGGACGGGTTTCAACGTTTGTGGTCGGACCATGGCGAATCTGACCGGATTAGTTTGTGATGGATGTGGTCGGACTGTGACGGATCAAAAATAAGGTGCGACGTCGGATGAAACTCAGGAGAGAAGTAGCCGATCTGGATTTTGATGTACGGATCTCAATCTTCTCCTCTCTTTTTTTTTTATCTTCTAAAATTTCAATTTTCAACAGATCGGAATCTGATGAAATTCAATTCATTTGGAGGAATTGATGACGATGGTGTGAAGTGATTATCCCCAAATTGGAGTGTGGTGTTGGACAGCAGGTGTTTGATCCTACAGGCAGCCGTTTCTGAACAGGCTTCATACATACTAAGTAGATATTTGATCCTATGAGCAGCCGTTTTGGAGACTTTAAAAAACAACATGCTATTGTCTGCAAATAAAAGAGGAGAAATACTAGGTTGGTGCCCGAGAATTAACTTTAATAAAATGCTCCACTTCTTCCCTTTTCAAAGCATAAGAGAACCACTCTATACACAAAATAAAGAGACACAGAGATAATGGATAACCTTGTCGTAATCCTGTTTCAGGAACAATGAATGATATCAGAAAAACAACCATTAATCTTTACTCTATGCTTCACTGACCTGACAAATTGCATAACTCGTTGAACCCAAGTAGGATGAAAGCCAAAATTTAATCCGGGCTTTTTCAAGAAAAGGACGATCATAAGCTTTGGCCATATATAATTTAAGGGCAGCAAATACGGACTTTCGGGTAATGGTGGTATGCATATAGCGTAAGATCTCATGAGCTACAATAATGTTGTCAATGATATTAGGGCCTTTAAAAACGCACTCTGATTGAAGGAGGCTATGTCATGCAAAAAGGACCGAGTTTTATTGATCCACATTCTAGTATTTCTAGCAATCACCTTAACCAACACACCATTGAGACTAATTGGCCGAAAGTCTTGCATCTGAACAGCTTCTTTCTTTTTGGGAATAAGAGTGATAGTGGTAAAATTAGCACCAGTATCCAACATGCCATGATTCATAAAATCCAGAACTTTATTTGTAAAATGTAGATTAACACAATCCCAGTACTTTTGAATGAAGAGGGCTGGAAATCCATCTATACCTGGAGCCTTTTCTGGATGAAGCTGAAACAATGCTGATTTAACCTCTCCCATCGAAAACGGGGGGCAATCAAGCTTTGATTTTGCTCCACTGACAACTTACTCGGAATATACGAAACAATCTCCTCAAAAGTATCTGCAGAAACATTGAGGGATGAGGTAAAAGTTTTTTTGAAAATATGCTTGTGCAGTACTCATACATAATGTCTTGAATATCAGAGAAAACATGACCATCATTGTCGGTTAACGAAATAATCTATTGAGTTTTCCTCCTAACAGAGGCTTTTTGATGGAAATAATTTGTATTATTATCGCCTTCATCCAACCATAATACCTCGTTGTTTCCAAAGTACTTCTCCCCGTAACAGCCACTCATCCAACTTTTTTTTATTACAAGTTTACATAAAAAGAAATTAATATCATCAATGTATACAACACGTAACTATTGAATGTTGTTGCACCGCTTGCGGAATATCTCAGCTGCCGAATTGGGCCGGGCTTCATGTTTACATAACTGGGCCGGGCTTCATGTTTTGGACCTTCTGTCCTATGACGAAAATACCCTCGCATTGACCTGGTCTGACTTTATCCTCTGTTTTCATATCTCATCTTATTCCAACAGTCACTGCATGGCTTCTCTTCCACTACTTCCCACTCAACTCTTCCGCTCATCATCTCCTCAAAACCCTACAAATTCCGCAAATCCGAAGCCGGCCCATTTCAAGGAATCGCCTTTTAATAACAATGGAAGTAATAAAAACATGTACTTTGACTACTTCCACCGCGTTTCAGCCTTGTGCAAAGACTCGAAACTTCAGGACGCGGCCGACCTCGTCACCGAATTGGAGCTCAAAGATTATCAAATCGGACCTGAATTTTACGGCGAGCTGCTTCAGGGTTGTGTGTATGAACGAGCTTTGTTTACGGGGCAGCAGATTCATTGTAGGATTTTGAAAAAAGGTGAGTTTTTTTACAAGAATGAGTACATTGAGACTAAGTTAGTGATTTTCTATGCGAAATGTGATGTTTTGGATGTTGCCAAGGGGTTGTTTGAAAGGCTTGATTGTAGAAATGTGTTTTCTTGGGCTGCTGTGATTGGATTGAATTGTAGAATGAGTGCTTTTGATGCGGCATTGTTGAGTTATTGTGAGATGTTGGGTGATGGATTTATGCCTGATAACTTTGTGATTCCTAATGTGTTGAAGGCGTGCGGAGGTTTGGGGTTGGTTGGTGTTGGTAGAGGTGTTCATGGGTTGGCCATGAAAATGGGGTATAGAGATTGTGTGTATGTTGCCAGTAGTCTTGTGGATATGTATGGGAAGTGTGGGTTGTTGGAGGATGCAAGGATGGTGTTTGATGATATGTCTGAGAGAAATGTGGTTGTTTGGAATTCAATGATTGTTGGTTATGTTCAGAATGGGTTGAATGAGGAGGCTATTAGGCTTTTTGTTGATATGAGAATGCAGGATGTAGAACCTACTAGGGTAACTATTGCTAGCTTCCTGTCTGCTTCGGCAAATTTAGATCTTGTTAAAGAGGGTAAGCAAGGACATGCTCTTGCAGTTTTGTGCGGATTAAATTTGGACAATATTTTGAGCAGTTCACTGATTAATTTTTATGGCAAGGTTGGTATGGTTCTGGATGCTGAGATAGTATTTGGTAGGAGTGTTCATAAAGACGCAGTTAACTGGAATTTGCTGGTTTCGTGTTATGTACAATGTGGGGAGGTCGAAAAGGCTCTTGAAACATGTCGCCTGATGAGGTTCGAGGGATTCAAATTTGATTCTGTGACTTTGGCTTCGATAATGTCAGCATCTGCCGACACAAGTAACTTGAAATTAGGATTAGAAGGCCACTGTTACTGTATAAGGAACCACCTTGATTCGGATGCAGTTGTGGCGAGTACTATTGTGGATGCTTACGGAAAGTGCGGTATGATCGAGTATGCGAGAAGAGTGTTCGAGTCTGCTAGTCATAGAGATATTGTATTGTGGAACACTTTGCTAGCAGCATATGCGGAAATGGGTCTCAGCAGTGAAGCCTTGGTATTGTTCTACCATATGCAATTAGAAGGGGTAACCCCAAACAACAGATCATGGAACACTGTGATCTTAGGCTATATGAGAAACAGTTTAGTAAAGGAAGCGCTAGATATGTTCACGCGGATGCAGTCCTCTGGAATTGATCCAAACCTGATTACGTGGACCACTTTGATATCGGGGTTGGTTCAGAATGGATTAGGGTATGAAGCCATCTTCCAGTTTCAGAAAATGCAGGAACTGGGTATCAAACCAAATATTGTAACCATTACTAGTGTGCTCTCTGGTTGCACCTCTGTAACTTCATTGAAGTTCGGAAGAGTGATTCATGGTCATATAGTGAGGAACGGATTATTTCAGTCAAATCAGATCGCCACATCCTTAGTAGATATGTATGCTAAATGTGGATATCATACTTATGCGGAGAGAGTGTTTTGCATGATTGTGAAACCAGAGCTGTCATTGTACAATGCAATGATTTCATGTTATGCTCTGCATGGTGAAGGGGCCAAGGCTCTTGAACTTCTTGAACACCTCCAAGAACATCATGTAAAAGTGGACAGTTCAACATTGACTAGTGTCTTATTAGCATGTTGTCATGCTGGACTTGTTGACGAAGGCTTGGAGATCTTTGTTGATATGATTACGAAATGTAATCTGAAGCCAAGTTTAGAGCACTATGGTTGCGTGGTCAGTCTTTTGTCTCGCTCTGGCAAAGTAGACGAGGCCCTGAGATTTTTGTCTAAGATGCCTTTTGAGCTTGATGGCCATATCTTAAGCTCGTTGCTTGCTGCGTCCAAGCAACATGGAACAATTGAACTCACGGAACTTCTATCACAGACTTTATTAAAACTGGAGACGAATAATAGTGGAAATTATGTAGCGCTAGCAAATGCATATGCATCTGCTGAGCAGTGGAATGAAGCCTTGACTTTGAGAGGCAAAATGAAAGAAAGGGGCCTCAAAAAAATTCCTGGATGCAGCTGGATTCATGTTGGTGATGAAGTACATACATTTACAGCTGCTGATATGTCACACACGGAAATTTATATGATACATTTCACATTAGGTTTACTACTTAAGGAAATGCAACTTTCTGAGATGTGCTTGCAACTGCTAGAATTGTGACACTAGTTGTCCTAATGTTTTCTGCGGGTCTTGCTTTGATGAAAAGCTCTCACGGATGGATAACCCTATGTTCATGACTAAGGATATTTAGAACAAAAGCACCAAGGAAGTTTAAGGGGGAAAATACATATCAGAGTTTTTTGCTGGCCGCATAGAATAGGAAGGACCTTCATGTTGGAATTTGGAATTCTCCCTAGCACTACACTGACAGAAAGTAGCGCTCGGTCAGGATTCTCATTTTAGAGTGTGATCCACAACTAAAAACTCATAACTCTATGGCTTAAACACTTCCACCAGTGTGTTGAAGTCTGGAAAATGCACCTTCAAGTTTCCTTAGTCATAATGCTCCAGTTAGCCAATGCTGTGAGGAATCAGGATGTGTACTGCATTTAAACCTTCCATGAGAACAGTGACCCACATTTGGAATAATTGATTTGATAAGAAGACACTGGGGTGAAGGTTGCTAAGGTCTATGTGCTGATCGGTTCCATCTTTTGGGACACTTCTCCAAAGATTTGGTATGTTATTATGATATCAATCAGTTATCAGTTATCAGTTGAATAATACAGGTTAGGTGGGTGTCTGCTCATTATTGCCGGTGAAGACTACCATAACAGCAAAGCTGATATTTCGTCGCAAAGTCATTCTTATCACACCCACATATCCATTCCCACGTTTTTGACAGCTTGTTTCCTATCTTAGAGCCTGCAACTCGCCTCAAGTGGAGCAGAGATTGGCTTTACCTGATTGATTCCGCAAGAGGGTAACATTGTGAATGAGGTTTCTCTTTTTGATACAAAAGTTCTTCACAGAAGCAAACAATTTGCTTCCTTTTGGACAAGCTGTCATGACCCATATGAGTGGTTCAGAACTTTGTTTCTTCCCATATGAGTTTTCGCATGCTATGGAGCATCATCTTGAAGTGTCAATGTGAAAAGTCAGTAGGGTGCCAAAGCACAAAAACTAACTTGTCTTCAACTCTACGCTAAAACAAATTATCACATAGGTAATAGGTTCATCTCTCACTTCTCATTTTGTCTCTCTTTTCACCGTCCACTTCAGTGTTTACTAAGTACTTATTACTAGTATTTTTGTGATGGTGTCGTGCAGATATAAAGGAAAGATTAACATCATCCAGTGGGACTCGAGGTGATAACGATAGTCACTACACCTGCACAAGAAGGTCCAAGTAAGCATCCGTATTTTTGGAAAAGAATATGTCTGGACCAATTTTGATACTTAGTTTATAGCCAGGTTAGGATGACCATCCAGAGTTTACGAACCATCTGATTTTAAACACAAATAATCATTCATGGCGAAAAGGGGATATAATTGTTAGCAATGGCTCTAGCTCTACCTCTAAGTCTTGAACAGTTGTTGTTTAGAGAGTTACGTGTAAAATGGAAAAGGGTCTCCCATCTTTTTGCCAGTAAACTCTCATGAATATACAGATGTTTTTTAAGAGTAGGTTTACAATTGTATAGCACTACAAGTTACCAAATCCTCGCAAGTCGCAGCCTTAGAAGAAGTCTAAGTAGATGCAACTAAGTTACCATGCCTGAAGTTTTACAATGAGATCACCATTCCTTGGTATTATTCTTCAATCAAACAATGTTATTGTCTATTAAGAAACAAAACCTTAAAGAATGGAACAACAATTCTACTTAGGCTAAGGGTGGAACCTAGAAAAAGTCAAGGTCAAGAAGAGCAGATGTTGAGAAATTTCAAGAGGAATATTTGTTCATGCTTGTATTATTCTTTAACTAATAAATCTGATGATAATGACTGTTAAACCTCACTTTCGCTACCTAATAATCATAAGAAAGAATGATAAATAAAGAATGAATGAATGAAGTGTGGCGAGATTCTTGTTTTGTTAAACCAGATATGCTTGTTGTGTAAGACAGGGAATGTATGCACATATGCCAGGTCGTAGGTAGTACTCCCAATCTATACGGTATGCTTGAGAGCCTGGAAAGAAGAAAGCCAGCCAGCCAGCCTGTGTTCTGTTGTGCTGGTATGCTCAAGTTGGTGGTCATTGTAAAGCAAAAGAGGTTGATAAAGCCAACATGCATGAGCATATGGTTCATACCTTTGCCAAATGCCCCTTTTGCCTTTTTTTTTGTCTTTTCTTTTTAGCTTTCCATTTTCTCCCTCATTTCCATCTTCACCAATTTTACTTTGCTATACCTTCTTTAGCATCCTATTCTTTTCCTACTCAACAGTTTTCGATCGGTTCAGTTCGGCTCAGTTCAGTTCAATCATATTATAATAATGGACATACAAGGATGTATTTAAGCGAAACTAAACTGTCCTCAACGCTCGACCGGGGGGCTTAGTTTGGTGGGATCACATTTGAATATGAAAGTGATTACTTGACAACTCAAGATGGGGTGGGGGAAGGGGGAGGAAAATGATGTCTCCAGCCTCTGTACTATTCTCTTGTTAATGTCACATGAATGCTACTCTAAGACATGCATATAGATTACAAGCAAGGCAAAATCAACACTAATCAATTGGTTGTTAAAGTTTGGTGTGAAAATATGCTAACTAGATTCAATAATAAGCACTACTAGTGGTAGTTTTAATAGGGTCACATGACCTTATTGAAGGAAAGGGACCACTCACACATGCCTCTTATCCCCTACACTTCACTCGGTCTCTCCTTTCTTCCTCATGCCGCTGAGTTTAAGGTGTGCCCATTTCTTCTTCTCTCAAACAATCCTCAGTTTGTAAATTTCAAGAATCCATTGTATGTGAGATTTAGGAAATGGGGTGTTGGTAAATTTGATGTTAGTTTCTAGAAACCTCTCCAATGCCAATTTGATAGATTTTGTAATTGATTTTTATGTATTGACAATTTCTCAAATCTTTGGAACCCCACACGAAACTTTGTTTAAGAAAACAACAGAAGGACCAGACATAAACGCAACTCACTGAGAGCTGCAAAACCAATGAAATTTAGATGATTTTTTTAAGCTATGAATTTTAAGAAGAAAATGAAATTTTGACAGCAGATGAGGTTCCATTCAAGGCCATGGAACATCTCAATTAGTAAGTACTACAATTGAACACACTTTTTAACATCTAGAAAAAATCAAAGCAAAATAAAATTGTAATTGAAATATGCCAACCACCACCAATCATGGTGATGGTCAACCAACCATCGTCTTCTTTTCCTACTGTACTCAGCCACCAATGCACACAATGACCACAAATGCCTCCGATCACCATACATTTCCATCGAGAGAGCTATCCTTTTCAAATTCACAGATTGTTTTTGATATAACTACTGTTCAAGGAGTTGTCCTGATCTCCGCAGGAGGGGTGGACCCTTTTGATGGATCGTCCGATGACTGTCTTAAACCCTCCTCGGCCGTGTCACCTCTGCTGACATCCTCCATCATCCTAACTACTTCCGGCATTGAAGGCCTTTGATCAGGGACGGTAGATACGCATGCCATAGCAATCTGTAGCAACTGTACCATCTCTTCCTCTATGTTAGGATACCTCATCAGCTCTACATCAAATACTTCCGCAGTCCACTCCTCACGCACCACCGATTGCACCCATCTTGGCAAATCTATCCCTTCCTCACCTAATGAAGCTTGATTCGGTGCTTTCCCAGTCAAGAGCTCCAACAGCAATACCCCAAAACTATACACATCAGACTTAAACGTAGCTTTGCGAGTTTCCACCACTTCAGGCGCACGGTACCCTGCAACTCTGTTGGGAGGAGTTGAAGTTCCAAACAAGGGGTTGAGACCAAAGTCCGAGACTGCAGCACCATCTTGCTCCGAATGCAGAAGCACATTGGATGCTTTGATATTTCCATGTACCACTTTGGAAGATGAATGCAGATGCGCAATGCCTCTTCCTGACCCTATGGCTATCCTCATCCTATGATCCCAATCCAACGGCGTCCTTCCAGATCCTCTACTACCTGCAGACAGCCAAATTGCACATCAGTCAACAAAGTGCCTACTCATTAATATTTTCAAAGAAGCGCCAGCAGGCTCAGATCAGATGAACCTCCATTATTCATTTTATGTAGGGCAAAATGTATATGAAAGTAAATGAAAGAGTTACCGTGAAGGAGAGCGGAGAGGCTGCCAGCAGGCATGAAGTCGGAGACGAGCAGTTTCTCATCTTTTGAGAAGTAGAAAGCACGGAGAGGCACCACATTCTCATGCTTCACCTTCCCAAGCGCACCCAACTGCATTTCAAAATCCTTCTTCGACACAACAACGTCTTTCAACCTCTTCACCACGACAGTGGTCCCTTCTTCAAGCACCGCCTTGTAAGACGTCCCAACGCTTCCCTTTCCCAACACCTCCGCAGAAGCTCTCAACAAATCTTCCAAATCAAAGCTATAAACTCCATCTTCAAAAAACACGAGTTTATTCCTTTCCGCATCCATAGATCCACCGGTGACGTCATCCTTACTAGACGACGTTCCCGCCTCCACCGCCGCGGATCTCGCCGCCACCGCCGCAGCCGGCTTCGGTGCCTTCGCCGGCCGCCGCTCTCGTCTTCTACGTAAAAACAGGAACAAGCATAGCAGCAGTAGCAGAAAAATAACTCCACAGCCGACTGCAATCGCAATAATGGCGCCGGTGGATAGCTTTCTAGACTTCTTCTTTACCGGACCTAAAGGCTCCGCCGGCGACGGAGCCGGAGGTTCGAAGAACGGATTACACTTCTGCGTCAACGGCCCACCACACAAGTCAATATTCCCAGCAAAAGACTCCGGTGGAAACTTCGCAAGACTGGAAGGAATAGATCCGTTCAATGAATTATTCGCAACACTAAAATCCTCCAAACTCGGCAGATCGATGCTCGGAAGGTTTCCAGAAAATCGATTATTCTGCAAAAACAGCCCCGTCAGCTTCGTCAGATTATTAACAGCAAAAGGAATCGCTCCAGAAAAATTGTTGTTCGACAGATCGAGCCTCACGAGCCTCGGAAGGCCGGTAAAGCTCGCCGGAAGGTCGCCGGAGAGGAGATTAGATTGGAGATAAATATTCCTAACGGAAGTGAGGTTAGAGAAATCGGACGGGATTGGCCCCGTGAGTCGATTGGATCGTAGAGAGAGGACGCGGAGCTGAGAGAGTTGGCCGAGGGTATTTTGGGGAATTTGACCGATGAGGCCAACGCCGGGTAAGCGGATAGCGTAGATGAATGAGGAAGTGGAGTCGCATTGTATACCGAGCCAGTTACAAACGGAGTCGTTTTGGTTCCATTTGAGACGGGATGCGTGAGGGATTTGTGAGAGGAAGTTTAGGAGTGCTTGTTTGTGTTGTGGTGGTGGTTCGGATTGGGACGAGGTGAAGAGAATGGTGAGGAGTATGAAGATGAGTGTGTTGTTGATGAAATGCGACGACATTGTTGGAGGAAGGGTTTGGTGGAGGTCAGCAGATTGGGGAGTGTGTAGTCATGGAGTGTTTAGAGAGAGAAAGAGAGAGAGAGTGAAAGCTGGGAAAGCAGAGCAGAGCAGCAACAATGGAGAGGGAGTTGTCGGGTGGACTCGGGTCGGGTCCTATGTAGTTGTTGTACTTGGCTATGAAACGCAGGCTCTGATGTCGTTTGGAAGTGTGCAACTAGGAATGGAGGTCAGGGGAATATGAATGAGTGGTAGTGGGTGGGGTTGCCTTTGGCTTTGTGTATAAATTGAGGGACAATATCATGCTCATATGTGTATTTCATTTCCATTCCAATTTGAAATTTGTTAATTATGTTTCTTCTCAAAAGTTTGTTTTTTTATATGCAAGATATGAATAAGTGAAACTAAATAAGTACTGTATATAAATTTAAAATCTTAAACTTTTTTAAAGACGTTTTTAGATCATATTCTTCCCTGAACATCTTCAAACAATTTTTGCATTCCAAACATGACTCTTGTTACGGAAAAAAACTATAAACATTTTCGTGCAAGGATAAGTCGTTTGATGAGATCGATCATCTTCTTTTAGAATATCCATTTGACAGAAAAAATATCTTTTTGTTTCAAATTTAATTAAACCACATCTCTGTTAATAAGATATTTTCAGAACCATCATCAAAGCAGTGGCGGATACAGAATTATTTTTGAGCGGGGTCATTTTTTACTGGGGTCAAATTAAATTTATTTAGTGAGGTCAAATAGTGATAAATATATTAATAATTACATTGATTATACTATAATTATGTATAAAAATTAAAAATGAGTGGGGTCAACTGACCCCACTATTAACAAAGTGCATCAGCCACTGCATCAAAGTAAATTTTCCGTCAAAGAGCATGTATACACGAGCACACATTTAATACTCACTCTATCCTGAAATGTTCTGTACATTTGGTGGTTTGACACAAATATTAAGATTGTAATGGTTGTGTGAGTGAGTGAATAGT
>JAWWMW010001717.1:0-11105 GCA_035048345.1 Echeveria elegans | reverse complement strand
GACCCGACTACTAGACCCGGACTGAGCCGACCCAACATGACTGAAAATAACAGAATGTAACAGACTTCCTGTTACAAAGAATCGGGGGGACGAGAACGGGTTTTACCTTCGTAAGCGAGAAAACCCTAGAGATGACAACCAAGTCGAGGTTGAAGCTGTTGATCGGCTTCCGATTTGATAATAAAGATTATACGCTTGTGGTTCGACAAAACAGAAAATAAAGAAAAAGTATGAATTCGTGTTTTTTTGATACGCGCGTTGGAATCTTTTTTTTTTGTTAACTTTTTATTCACTTTTTTTAAGTAATAAAAGCACTTTGTAGTGCGTTACCAACAAAACCCACACTAGCAAAGATCTAATTTGTTTTGTACTGTTTTAAACTGAACCGTACCTTCTATCTGGTTTTCGATAATTTTCGACTCAGAATCTGAATTCGACGTAAATTAGAGAATTTTAATTCTTTGAAACGGTTACAATTCTCTAGTTTATTCAAATTCAAATTTCGAACCGAAGGATGCCGAAAACGGAATAAAAATTCTGATACTATTAGTCGGAGCGCAACATTAGATCAGAATCCTTGTTTTATTCTTGTGGGGCAGCTCTTGATGCCTGGTCCTTGATCCTTTCCAGTTATTTTACTTATCTGGACTTATTAATTACTCAATAATGGTTCAAGTGTCCCAAAATTATTGTCCGCCTGTTTGTTCATGGAAGGGAAAGAAAGAAAAACTTTTTAGTACAATAATTTTTTTTTGAAGGTGTTATGGGGTACTTCTACTCTTACCTGTGAAAGAGAAAGACGTACTGCTTGTCATGGCTAAATGCCTAAAATTCACAACAGATCTTGATCTATCTAACCTATTCATTTGATCTGAAACAGGTGAAGCTTCTCTAGAGTCTAAACCAATAATGACGATAGGGTATCCAAGATGAAACCCAAAACCAGATAAATAGAACTCATCGGCAGGTAAATGGATGGCTTTGTGCTTTGTTTTTGTATAAAAGTTTCGCCATATCAAGTCAAAAATAACTTATCTAGGATGCTTTCCATGATTTGGAACATCAGAAAGATGCCCTTTTTTTTTTATCAATCATCTTTTCCTTCATGAACCTCAATCTGACCTCCCACTCTCCCAGTATCCAAAGCTAGAGGATGTCCAGTGCAAGACTAATGTGTGCTATAGCTGTTTGAACATAAGGAGTCTAAGTAGTACAATACACATCAGCATTAGCAAATATGATCATACATGCGTGTACGTAGGTTGTGGTAGAGCACTTACACGTCTTACATTTTTGGATCAATTTTGCATGCGGATTTCAAGAGTTTTAGTATTGAAAGTTCATCGGGCGTGTTCAACCTTTTATTACCACACTGTCCTCGACACTAATTTACGACATCAACAAGGACACCAAACATACCGTACCTGTAAGAAAAACAAACCATTGGAATGTGACTTTTGTAGTTTCGTACTGAAAGACCAAGACACAGTTTTTGCAAACTCAGAAGTGCCAGTCAGACCACAGAAAATTAGAGCACATCATTTAGAAATGAAAAGTAGAGGCCAACATTTAGCAACTATAACATTTTAATAAACATTGAACAATGAACATAGCAGTCCTACTAGTGTGTATTACGTATGTAAGTTCAGAGCCATGGAGAGTTGTACAATGGAGTGACGACAGACTTGACTTGGAGGTACTTATTTAAAGCTTCCATTCCATTATCTCTTCCAAATCCACTCATTTTGTAACCTCCGTATGGACAGTCTTTGTCAAATGCAAAGTAGCAGTTCACCCAGATTATCCCTGCTCGAATCGATCTTGAAACTGTGTTCATTGTGTTTATATCCTTCGTCACTATGCCCGCTGCTAGGCCATACTTTGTGTTGTTCGCCTTCTTGATCACCTCATCTACCGTCCTGGAACAAAATCATTACTAACTGATTTTCCCGTTTATATATATTCGTTAAGGCTCCATTTAGTTGCGGAAAAAAATGTGAGGAAAAAAAAATTTAAAAAAAATGATTTTCTCTTGAAAAAGTTGTAAGGAAAATTCGATCGCATTTTTCCTATTTTTTTCATTTTTTCCCTTTACAACCAAACACACATTTCATTTTCACTCAAAAATTTTCTTAAAAATTTTCTTTCCTCACTTTTTTCTCCGCAACCAAACGAGGCCTAAATGTTGCGACTTACTTGAACTTCATGACGCTTAGGACAGGTCCGAATATTTCATCCTTGGCTATCAGCATGTCCTCCTGAAAAAACAACAACAATGAATTAATTGATGATATGATTACTATCAGAAAGGTTCTTTTGAACAGAAGGACATCATATAAGTCGTTGGATTTATTAAATCCAACAACTAAGATTATGTCATTTGGTACTCGGTTAATATGTGGTCTTCAAAGAACCTTTCTATGATTACGATATAACTAAAATATTTTCGAGATTGCGGGATTTCTGACCTTGACGTTCGTAAAAATGGTTGGCTCCACAAAATACCCCTTGCCTCCACCCAAGGCATTCCCCCCGGCAACCAATGTGGCCCCTTCTCGCTTTCCATGCTCGATGTAGGATAGGATTTTATCAAACTGCTGCTTGTTAACCTGCACAAAACATCGCTGGGGCTGTCAGAAATCAGTACTAATGCGGCCTGCTGCAAAATGAGTTGCTTTTTCAACTCGTTTTTTACATACCTGTGGTCCTTGATGCACATTCGGATCAAATGGATCTCCGACCACCCAAGTTTTGGTTTTCTCAACCAGTTTTTCGACTACCTTGTCGTGAATTCCTTCCTGAATAAATACTCGTGACGCTGCAACACATATTTCTCCCTGTGGAAGATCACAAGTTTATATCCATCCAGCAAGAAATATATACCTTAAAATGATAGAAACCGAATTTCTAATGCTTGCCTTATTAAATGTGATGCCTGCGAAAGCTAGGCCAGCAGCTACTTCAACATCAGCATCGTCAAAGATGATCAAAGGCGACTTGCCTCCAAGTTCTAAGTAAACTTGCTTCAAGTTGCTAGCAGCTGCGCCCTGCATCACTTTTCGACCCACATCGGTTGACCCCGTAAAGCATACCTGCGCGCATCCATCGAATTCAATGAATCACAATCACAAACCCAAACGTGTAACGTAAATTCAGTATTACAGATTATAAAAACCCAAGTATCACCAAGTCAATATCCATATGTGAGCTGATCGCAGCTCCTGCCGTCGGTCCGTATCCATTCACAACATTGATCACTCCATCTGGAATCCCAGCCTGATACAACACAAACAAATCTCATAACAAAACAAATGGAGAACTTTTATCAAGACCGACTTATGTAATTCGGTATAACCAGCAAAACTAACAGACAGTACCTGCTTGGCAAGATCAGCTAATAAGAGAGCGGACAAGGGAGTCTGCTCAGCTGGCTTAACCACCATAGTACATCCAGCAGCCAGTGCCGGACTTACTTTCATAAAAAACATAATGGTAGGAAAGTTCCATGGAATGATGTGTCCGACCACACCTACAGGTTCTCTTAGAGTATACCCTTGAAGCTCTCTAGACATCTTTAGCACCTCACCATGAATCTTATCCGCAGCTCCAGCGTAATATCTCAGTGTATCAGCCCCAATCGGCACGTCAACTGCCATACCCCATTCGAAGAGCTTTCCTCCATCCGCAGCGTCCAACGCTGCTATTTCCTCCGAGTGTTGTTCCACTAAGTCAGCAAATTTCATCATTAGCTTCCCTCTTACCTGTGCAGTCACACAGTTTTTTAGAAATTTTAAAAACTAAGGAATCAAGAAAAAAAAAAAAGTATGATAAGTATTTTTACGGATCCGGGAAGACGAGGCCATGGACCGGAGTCGAAGGCGGCACGGGCAGCTTCGACGGCTATATCGATGTCTTCTTTGTCACCTTCAGCTACTTTAGCTATAACCTCCTCTGTTCTTGGATCAATGGTCTCAAAAGTTTTACCTGCTCAAAAAGCGAAAACACTTTTCAACTTTGAAGATTTGATTTGGACCTCACTTTTTTTTTTAAGTAGTAGAGAACACGTGCCTGAAACAGCGTCGACGAACTGGCCATTAATGAAGAGCTTGGTGAAGGTTATGGTAGGGATTCTGAGCTCTGTGGTCTTGGTGACGGATTGGTCTACTTCGGAACCCATCTGGATGTTCTGTTTTTTTCTTCTTCTTTTTCTTGCTTGAGGAGCTCTGTTGATTTCTGATGTCTGAAGAAGACACACACACACTTTGTGTTTATAAATATATCCGCGGCGATGAATTCTAGACTTTGGACTTTCCTTCAGTCGTTCTTAATTTATGGAAAGAAAATATTGGAACTTGGAAGCGAGTTGTGAGATATTTTTCATGCAAAATAATGGAAGTTTTATAAAATTGTCTTTTGAATTTTTGATGTTGGTCAAATCAAATCTTATGGAAACTGATGATGTTTCATTCATTGAATTGAATATCATCACTGTGGATATAAATTCGATAGGAAAAAAAGAAAAGAAAGTCTTCTGAAATTAATTGCGATGTCCCCCCAGAAAAAAAACTGCACTCATATGTATCAAACTAGTTGCACTCCCGTCATCCCGACAGAAATTTTTCGGTCTCTTCATTCGATTTAATTAAGTTTTACAACGATTTTTCGCTTCATTTATAATTTATAATTTTCAAATTTTCAAATGTTTGATTCTTAATTTTATAATTTTTTTAAATTCTTAATTTTTTTTTTTGAAATCTACCTGATCAAATACGGTCAAATATAGCCAAATATGATCAGTTGGTCAAATACAGTCAAATACGGATGAATAATGATGAATGACATGTATTGTAAATAAGGAGGGTGGGGAGGGGTATTTTTGTTAAAGTCTTATTGCAATGAGTCTTTATTGAGGAAAATAAAGAAATTAGTAAGGAAAAGTGAGTGATTGGTAAATGGTTGATGGTGGTATTCTTTTATATTATCAAATGCTTCCTCCCTTTTTTCAAAGTAAGAAAATGTATCAAAACTAACTTAAATGTTGGTTCATTAGTCGTTAATTATCACGTCTCTTTCATGAAAAAGATAGTTTAACAATTTGAGTTATAAGTATAAACCGATTTTGGATGTGATACGCACTTGTCAGCTTTAAATTGAGAAAGTGACGAAAACTAAATTATTACTTCAGTCCTGATTTGTTCTTATTATTTGGTTTGTGATACATTTTTTAAGAAATAATGGAAGTGTGAAAAATAAAATAAGATAAAAATAAATAAGTGAAAAATAAAGTATGAAAGAGACGTTATATGAGAGATAAAAGTAAGAAAGAAAAATATCTGAAATAGAAACAGAAAAAAAAAAAAGATCAAAAATGAAAACAGAAAGAAAAAAAAATGACATAGGAAATAGTATTTAGCAAGAAAGTACGTTAACATGTATGTGTGACCGCTGACATTTTTTTGTAGCTACGCTAACGTTTTAATTTAGTAATGAATAGAGGCATTGCAAATCCTTCCAATTTATGAGTACTCAGTAATTGTATAATGACGAGGTATGTCCGATAGTATCGTTCGATTATTACATCTAACCAAGTGGTTGTCCAAATTAAGAATATTTCTATCTAAAGGGTATGTTGATTCTCTTGTTTGCATCTAGCTGCAAGCTAAAGAGCTTTTCTTGGATTGCATGATCAGCTGCATCCAAAGAAGGTGTTGTGAGCTGCATTGCCAAATCTTCGGAGGATTTCGTGCTTGCTAATTAGGAAGGAGTGGTTTGTGGAGGCTGCCTCTGCTTTTCGTATGGAAGGGCTAGCGGTTCTTGCCCTAGATTATAGGGGTTTTCCCTGTCCGATAAGTCCTCTTGGTCGTTTCTAATGGTCTTGTTTCCGACCATCAAAATTAGGAATAAAATGTCATAAATTTTAGATCATCGCTCATGAAAATTTGTCATAATGAAAAAGTTCTAATTTTAATTTTTTTTTCTTCTTCTAGTGAACTTGAATGATGAAAGAGAGCTTCGTCTTTTCTCAAGTTAGCATGCAGCCAGATTGCATTCACGTGTATTTGGCATTTAGGTATCATCAGACAAAATGTGAATAATTGAGTTTGATTTTATTATATTTATATTTAGTTGTCAGAATCGTTGATAAAATAGCGAATTCAAGTGGGTTACTCAAAGACAAGAGACAACCAATAAGTTTCATTAAATAAACAAAACGACTTGTTTCTTACTAAATAATTACAACAATAAAAAGAATTTAGAAAATCATGAATATGCAATGAATGTCGACGTGCAATCTATATGACATAATAACGTGTGCGACTTTGCATGCAAGGTCTAGTGATTAACCCTTTAATTTTTCCATAAATGTGATAAGTGCTTCAAGCCAAATGCTAAAAATGAACAAAGTTGTTTTTCATTTTATTCAACTTTTCCATCCAAGGTATAGACGACACTTTGTTTTCATTTGGAGCAAATTGGACACTTCCCTGTTAATCTGTGGTTGTTGTAAGTTTAGCATATTTGACTCATGAATTGAAACGTTACGCAAGATTCGTATTGCAGATAGTTACAACTTACACGAGACTGAAGTTCCACCCACCCACTGGTGCTTGATGGGTTGATAGTCTCCCAAAATGTGCAGATTTGCTGTTAAGAGTCGACTTCGTTAGGCAGTAATCACATACTTGGACCACAAGGTTGATACCATATCAGAAAAGAGTGAAACTGACCCGGCTTTTGTAACAGTTCAGTTTTTGGATTACAAAGTGTGTTGGATACATTGAGACGGCAAGTTGAAAATTGTCAAAAAAAAAAAAAAAAAACTCTGTGTATGAGTAACGATCACTTGGCTCTGTCTTTGTATCCTAAATGGTAAGTACAAGTCTCTCAAGTCTTACCATACTTGGCGGATAAGCAAATACTTAGAGGGAGTGGGCTCAGTCAAGATCCATGTCAGAAATAGCTGCAGCTAGGATCTCCTGGAGTTCCACTGCCCTTTTCTTCGTTAGTCTTATGCAATCCTGCAATTGCATTGGACTGAGTAGGAACTATTTCATTGTATAAATGAAACTTTGAATCATGAGTTGTTTATAATCCAGTCACAAAAACATAGTCACAATGAACGGGACATCAAGCAATAAAAATGCCTTCTAACCTTGAGAACTGATGAATGTGCTAGAGCAGGACCACCAGGCTTGTAAAGCGAGACAAGCTGACCTGATGCGTCTAGAACAACTGTTATAATAGTTTCCATAATAGACTCTTCCTCTGCGCTAGGGTCAGCTAATATGTAACCCTTGTGAAGTACACATGTTAATGAGAACGGAACATTGGTGAGGTTCAGTTTCCTCTTCTCTTTATTTACTGACTCCATATCTGTTTCTTTTTCCCCATCGGAAATAACCACAAGTTTTCCATCATCATTTTGAGAAACTTCAGGAATTCGCACTGTATAAGAATAACTTTAAAAATCTAAGTGCTGCTTTTAAAGAGTTTTGTGTGCAATGTCACAGATTAACTCAATCATCGAAAGTAATATGGTGGAATTTGGGTGTCTCACAATGGGAAAAGGCAGCCAAAGATGCGAGCAATGCGGCGTCAAAAAGAGCACCATCAGCATCTAGACAGTATATGTCCTGCAAGAAATATAAACACATCATAATCCCTCCCATTACGAGACGAGTCTGTTTGTGAAAGAGGAAGCTCTTCAGCAACTGAAAAATGACAAGAACAAACTGCAAGAGCAAACGCAGGGTATTTACCAGATACGCCATCCATGCAGCTTTTCCGCTAACCAAAGAGAGCTCCTTCAAGTTGATCATCCCAGAGCTATAATACCCAACAAAAATAGTACATTTATATAATAGTACACAAGACAAACCTTCTAATAATTGTCTTTGTTATCTCATACTAAAAACAACGTACTTCAAACCAGATAAGAAATGATTAAAACAGTTTCTATGCTAGATAAAAGAAACATGCCTTACGATAGTATCGTTCAGCTGCTTCGACAAAACTGGTGCTGCATCTGCTGGCCTACCAGGCCTAACAAGAGGTGAGCAGATTGGAGGCATGTGAAACTCGATAGCTATATGAAGATTGAAACACATGCATAGACACGATGTCAGTAAAATCGACCAACTATTTACACACACAAAAAAAGAGGAAAGGAAAAGGCATAGCCAATATTGAACAACCAACCTACAGAACCCTCATCAGGTGATTCGGCCAAAGGCGTCATCACCTCCATCTTAATAGCAGCCAACATAGTCTAAAACAAAATATTCAGCACCACCAAATATTGGTTACGATACTGATATCACTAAAAAAAATTCAAAACATAATTGCTCTACTGAGAAACTACCAAAATAAATGACTCACAGTATACCCAATCTTCACAAGAGCAGAGCCATCCGAAGACGCTACAGCACCTAAAATCACAAGTAGAAACTTAGTAACTATATAACACATACAATAGTCTCTAAGAGAAATCATACAATAATTAAATGCTAACCAATGGACACACTGGTGTCTCTAGAGCCTTCAATTGGACGTCCGTCAGGTCGAATAGATTCAGCAAGATGGCGCTCATAAAAGCGAAGAGGAAAAAGTCGCTTTAGGGCATCCGCATCCAATTCAGACGAAAAATCAGCACTAGTATCGGCTAGCTCCATTTTTTCTCCGAGTGAAAAAACCACTGTTTCCTCAATCAAAATCAGAAACATTATAGTATATTTACTTCCTATTTTGCAGCATGTTTTGGAACACATCCATATATAAAAAAAAAATCAACAGATGCAAAAAGAAAAAGAAAACTTTGCAGCAAATCAAAGTGTAGACGAGAAGAATAGACGAAGCTGACTGCAATTTGAGTCTATTTTACAAGAAGCGAACCGAAGAATTACTCACCAGCGGCGGAGGGCTGACGCGAACAGCGAGACCGAGCAAGAAATTTGGGAAGGAAGCGTGCAGATATGTTCGCGTTAGGGTTTATAGCCTTTGGGAAGAGCGGAGGCTTGAATGAATAACCTTTTCTTTTAGTTGTTAATTTTTTTATTATATATATGTTTTTTTATTTTTATCAGATACATTTTTTTTTTCCGATGGGTAGATACATTATTTTTTTTAAAAGTAGAAAATATTACATTTAACTCAATGCCAACAAGATATGTTAAATTGATTTGAATATTTTTCTTAAAATCATAAGGTTAATGATTCAATTTCCACTTGTGTTTAAGTGGACTTAGTTATCCCTCCTCCTTACAAATGAAAGTTTATTGATCGGTTACGACTATGCTAACGATTAAGTCGAGATGTTGAAGTGGTATTTGAGTGTCAAGCTTGTATGCTCAAGATTGATTCACATATGTACTTATCATGTGCTAAAAATGTTTTATCCGATTTAACTCAATATTAAAAAAAACTCAATTAATTCAAAAGTATACCGTCAAAATTCCAAGGATGAAAAATTAAATTAAAATATTTTATAAAAATTAGTTATTTAGTGGAATTGATCACAATAACACATACCAAAATATTATACAACGAGCTGTCAGCTTCTAATGAACACTCCGTCGCAGAAACACCATGAAACCCACCATGTTTTACAACACATTAAGTTTAGAGAGACATTTAGTTCCGTTTGGTTGCGGAGAAAAAAGAGAGGAAAAAAATTAAAGAAAAATTTTGAGTGAAAATGAAATGTGTGTTTGGTTGTAAGGAAAAAATGGAAAAAATAGGCAAAATGAGATCAAATTTTCCTTACAACTCTCATGGGAAAATAGTTTTTCTTTAAATTTTTTTCCTCAATTTTTTCCTCGCAACCAAACTGAGCCTTAGATAAATTCTTCGTGAAATTATCCAAACGAGATTGAAACCAGTGACGTAGTATGTAATAGGCTGGTAGGGTTGTGATGGAGCGTATATTGACGCTCATTTAGGTTTTTAATACTAGGCTTATTTGTATATTTATGTGTATAAGGCTAACATTTTTTTGTGTAATTTTGTATCTCATGATATAAAGAAGAAAAGAATAAATAAGTAACTATGTGAAACATTAATAGAAATTCAGTACGTACATTGTTTTCTTACGCTTTTTTTATTACAAACCGATTTCAAAACCACTAATCTGTTCTTTTACTTTCAGTTTCGGAAAGAATACTTTGCTTACAAAGTTTTCTGTGTGATCGATCCCTTACTAAATCGTTATACTAGTGGAGAAGAGAGAATTTAATATGACGCACATACTCACTCTTCCCAACTAAGAATTTGTATTAAAATTGACTACTAGGGTGGGGCAATCATACCAGCACTGATGTACCGGAGCTCATAAGAACTTCGCAGTTAAGCATGTTTAGGCGAGAGCAGTATCAGGATGGGTGACCGCTTAGAAAGTCCTCGTATAAATCTCCATAAATAAAAAACAAAATTGACTACTAGGGTTTGAGCTCCTTGTCTACTTATATATACACATCCATTACGGAGCAACGTCACTTTGTACGAAATTCTAATCTGTAGAAATCGGTACATGTATCTTATAGTGTAGAGTTTTCATGGTATTTGTTATTTAATTTTACCTAAGTACCGATCGAAAAACCTTACTTAAGTTTTATACTTTCTGTTTGGCTATAATTGATGGATGTCGATATAATTCATTTGCTTTATTTTTGTCAAACTAATTTCTTTCCAATGCATTTCTTTTGATTGGGATCTCAACCAGCGAGTTCCAAGTAATCTTACAAATTAAAGATAAAATATGATCTATAATCATATAGAATAAACTAAATTTGTTTAATGCGACATCATCTTTACTAAAAAAAAATAGCTAGATTTTTTCGTTTTCCTCTCGCAACAAATTTCAAATTCTTTATTTATAATTACAAAAAAGTTAATTATATTCTCGTGATATCTGATAACCGTCAATTTAAATCTTTTAAACTGTCGGTGTTAACAATCAAAAGAATAATAAAATATATAAGGTGTTGAATATGCAACTCCAGATTTTTCATTTAAATTTCATTAAACTTAGGTTCTGTTCTTTTGACATTAATTTAATTTCAGTTCAGTTCAGTAGATAAACATTCACTATTTTTAAAATTATTTTAAAA
>JAWWMW010001715.1:62594-80948 GCA_035048345.1 Echeveria elegans | reverse complement strand
AGGAAGTGTGGGATTTTGAAGCAACTTATACATTTGAAGAAGACGTGGTAGAAGAAGAAGACTGAGACCTCTCAGAAAAAAATGATGAACTTTGGATTGAGGATCTGGAAACAGATGATAACGTGGAGATAGCAGCAAATACAGTGATTGTGACAACAGTTGATGATCAACACGATGATGATGTGACAACCGAGAGTGAAGATCATTTAGTTGTACATGAAGGGAGTGATGAGTTCATACTCAAAGAGGAAGAGATAGAATTGGTGGCAACGCAATCAGGAGTTCATGATTGGTTGGTTGATGCAGGCGTGATCAAATGCAAAGGTGACAAGGAGATGCTTACGCCACAAGGAGTTCAAACTCAGGGGAGCCGGACGAGGTAGTTCAAATGAATTACTATAAAATACTAGCAATAGATTAAAAGACGAAAGATCAAAGGTTATCCCAAGGGCTGAAACTGAAGAAAATGATGGAGATGATTAGAAAAAGCCTAAGAAGATTAAAGAGCACTCGGAAATGAGCCAAAAATCATTCAACACAATTCAAGGCTAGCAGTAAGCTAACTGAGAGAAGACAATTTGATCAAGTCAAATAAGGCAAGGTCAACAATGGAGCTAATATCAAAAAGCCACCTGATAAGGAAGACCAATTAGACATTAAGGGGGAGTGTTGAGGATTAATGCCTATTGGGCCAAACCAAAGCTAACCCAAATAAATAAGTCCAAAAATAGAGATGAAGAATGAAGAATAATCTAGAGAAATGTGGAGAAGACAATGAATGAGATATTTTGCTAGAACTATCTAGAGTGGCTAATCATAGCCATTAGATCAAACGTATCCTAGTCATTAATTGAGTAAGTGCATTAGTATAAATAGCGGTGTATTATAGTTGATTAGTCACTTGAGTTGAGAAAGAAAGAGTGAGGTTAAGGTGTGAGTGAGTCCTCTTGTAAAAGTTTCTCTACCAAATAATAAAATCTCCATTTTGTCCGCTGCGCAACTCAACAGCTACTACATTTGCAGCTCTTCCTTAGTACAATTTTACCAAAACAGAAATGAAGGAGGAGGACAGAAACAATGCTACCTCAAAATCGATGCAATGGAGGCCATTTATAGCCAACTGGTGTTCGACCGACGACCATGCATTCAAAAACTTCAGTAGATGCAGACCGATGAGATCAGACTATTCTAAGGACATTGCACCACCAATGCATTCATTTAGACGCCTTTCATTCTCTGATTTGAGTAGATCATCTTCCATCAGGATCACGGTGGACTTGGCGCATTCTTTGGTGGTGATCTGTATGACTTTCAGATGAGTGAGTTACGCGCTATAACACCGAGTTTTTCGAGTAATTTCTTGCTTGGTGAAGGTGGCTTTGGGAAAGTGTACAATTACAAAGGCTATGCTGATGATCATTTGCGTCAAGGGTTGCGCGCGCAATCTGTGGCTGTGAAGTTACTTGACATCCAAGGACTTCAACGCCATCGCGAGTTGCTTGTAAGTTAGTAACATTTTTAACTTGTACTTCGTAGCGTAAATTTAGAATTTGAATGATTGATGATTTTGTCTTGTAGGCTGAGGTAATTCTACTGGGGCAGCTGAGGCATCCCCATCTAGTGAAACTGATTGGATACTGTTGCGAGGATGAAGAGCGGCTTCTCGTATATGAGTTTATGCCGCGAGGGAGCTTGGAGAATCGCCTATTCAAAAGTGATATAAAAAGTGTTAGAAACATAAGTGTTTATAAACTTGGAGAAGAACTAGGCATGTGTTTTTGTTGTTGTTTGGAATTTTAGGTTTTAGGGATATCAGTGTCATTGCCATGGGCGACGCGGTTGAAAAATCCGGTAGGAGCGGCGAAAGGACTTCCTTTTTTACATGATGGTGAGAAGCCCGTCACTTACCGTGACTTCAAGACATCAAACATTCTGTTAGATTCAGTGAGTCCGGTTTGTAACTTCGCAATGAAATGATTTATAGACTAACTTGAATCATGTTTTCATTATGTGGCTCTTTTCTTTCAGGACTTTTCTGCCAATGCTTTCAACTGTTCTTCTAAATTTGTTATGACTGTTACATAACAGATACAAATATGTAAAACTTGAAGTTGCGTGTAAATTTTATGCACTTTCTCTGTTAATTTATTCAAATATATTGTTCATTCTCATTTACTGTTACTCTTTGCTTTTACTTATAAAGATAACTATTTTCTTATCATGTGTTGTCCGTCTGTCTCTGGTACAGTCTGAAAAGTAAGAGAACAGAAGAAATAGAAGGAGCGGGATAATTATGCTTCTAACCTCGACCATTTCAAACGCATTTTCACAGTCTCGTATAAATCGTTCAGCATGTTTGTTTTTCTTTTTCGCTTCCAATAATTGACTATTGACAGCAACATCAGATTTTGCTGCATAAACGACCACCGTAGCAGGTAAAACAACCTTAGCACATATATAAAATACACGCATTTTGCCATTTATCCTACGCGGAAAAAAGGGTCAAAAACGGAGAATAACAAAATAAATATACACCCTAAACATGTCATATACACACTGTATACGAAAATAAAATACTAAAACTAAGCAGTAAACAAGTATACAACTAAATAAAAACCCTACACATGGCATATAGAAAAACCGTATAAGAAGATAAAACCCTAGAACTTAGACAGAACAAAAAAACAGAAAAAAAGAAGACAAGACAAAAGCAGAAAAACAAATAAACCTTAAAGAGAGAAATTTAAAAAACAACAGAGAAATTTAGTAAACGAAATATTTTACTAGTCTTGTTAGGCGTGACGCTAGGCCACTGCCCGCAACTTATTGCCATGTCCTTCATGTTCTGAAGTGAGTCTAAGATTTCTACAATGACTGGCATTCTTCGTATCCGTCTCTCGGTAATGGACTTACGCATCTTAGCGCTAAATGCGCTGCTTCTTTGGCTCCTTTTACTGAATATTGACCTCCAAGTTTCGGGTCCAATATGTAGCGTAACCTGTGTGACTAGGTGCTGCTCGCCTCTTGGCTTTGATTTGTCCATTGCTCGCCGTCCTGTTATCAGCTCTAGAAGCACTACTCCGAAGCTGTACACGTCGCTTTTAGTCGTCAAATGCCCTGCACAAGTTTAAATAAATAGGTTCAAAGTTTCAATTTTTGGAGATTAGAATCGACTAGTTGTTCGTTCCATACCTGTAATTACATATTCTGGCGCAGCATATCCTTAAGTACACATTACTCGAGTTGTAACGTGAGTTTCTGATCCCTCCGGACCCATTTTGGCTAAGCCAAAATCTGAAAGCTTGGCAGAAAAGTCCTGAAAGAAAAGAGACACATAATGAAAACATGATTCAAGTTAGTCTAAATCATTTCATTGCGAAGTTACAAATCGGATTCACTGAATCTAACAGAATGTTTGATGTCACGGTAAGTGACACTGTGACAGGCTTCTCGCAAGTCCTTTCGCCGCTCCTACCGTATTTTTCAACCGCGTCGCCCATGGCAATGACACCGATATCCCTGAAACCGGAAATTCCAAACAACAACAAAAACATGCTTAGTTCTTCTCCAAGTTTGTAAACACTTATGTTTCTAACACACCAGCACTTTTCATCTCACTTTTGAGTAGGTGATTCTCCAAGCTCCCTCGCGGCATAAACTCAGATACGAGAAGCCGCTCTTCATCCTCGCAACAGTATTCAGTCAGTTTCACTAGATGGGGATGCCTCAGCTTCCCCAGTAGAATTAATTACCTCAGCCTACAAGACAAAATCATCAATCATTCAAAATAATTCAAATTCAAAATATGTGACTTTGAAGTTCTTGAACGTCAAGTAACTTCAAAGCCACAGATTGCGCGCGGCAAATGATCATCAACATACCCTTTGTACACTTTCCCAAAGCCACCTTCACCAAGCAAGAAATTACTCGAAAAACTGTGTTATAGCCCGTAACTCACTCATCTGAAAGTCATACAGATCACCACCAAAGAATGCGCCAAGTCCTCCGTGATCCAGATGGAAGATGATCTACTCAAATCAGAGAATGAAAGGCGTCGAAATGAATGCATTGGTGCAATGCCCTTAGAATAGTCGGTCTGCATCTACTGAAGTTTTTGAATGCATGGTCGTCGGCCGAACACCAGTTGGCTGTAAATGGCCTCCACTGCATCTACTAAATGTTTCACAAAACTTGAAGTTCATAATATTTCATATGAACATTTAATAAAAATAGAAATAATTATTTAAAAATCTTGTTAAAATTCAGATATATACAAAAACATATTGAAAAACTATTGAACATTTTTTTTATATTTTTCATAAACTTTTGTGCTATATTTTGGTAAATATTTGAAATATCACATTAAATTTATAAAAAAATATTCTTAAGACATAATATATTTATAAAAAGTGATACTAAATGGTTGGAATTTTTTTGTTTGTTTTATGAAGTTTTGAATTTTTTTAACTTTTTTTGATATTTTGTTTGAGTTTTTAAAAGTTGATATTTGGTTGGAGGTGGTGATAACAAAACAAATGACGAACTTGGGGTGTTTAAATCAAAATTTTTGTACTAAGGGTGTTTAAGTCTAAATTCAGTGTATAAAGGTTGTTTAAAACTAATTTTCTCTTAAATGAATCTCTTTTTATATTTACACTTTAGTACAATTCCCGCCCTCTGCTACTAGTAACCAAATTTCATATGAAGGAGATACTTGTTTTGTTCATATTCATTGGGAACTGAAAATATCGTTTTTCTTTTACTAAAGTTGAGATGGGAGATTAGCTATCTGGTATTTTGACCATTTATATATCCTGTGCTTGCGTTACCAGTTAATGTTGACAAACATTATGGGGGCTGGCGGGTGAATGATGAAGGTTCCGGCTTTGGGCTTTTATTTCATCTTCAGCTGATTTTCAGAGATGATTCGCTTCCAGCTGGTATTTATGATATATACTACTTCCTCGCATTCTTCTGTGAAAGATAAACGGTGAACAAATTGCATTCGCACTTTCTATGGAAACAAACAATGAATCAAAGTATCGACATAGCTTCTCTATTTTTACTTCAGCCGAGGAATACTTGAATTGTTGTCAATGCCAGTTTGTCTTTTTTCCTCTAAACTTTCAGCGTCATCTTACCTAAGAGTAAGAAACTGACTGTTGCTAGAGCTCATACTGTCTTTAATCTTTATCAACAAAGTGGTTTTCATGCAATTGGCTAAATCACATGTTTGATTATCAACCCATGCTTGGAGTTGCAAAAAAAGGGGAGTAAAATAGACCTATGCCGCATCTTCGGAACCTGATAAGAACAAAAGGATAATGGGCTAACCAAAAAAGACTCATCCAAAGCCAAGGAGTCAATGGAAAAGTGTTTCAGTAAAAAAAAATGCTAGTTCATATAAATCAGAAACAAGTTTGTGATATTCCCGCAAATTTGTTGACTGACGAGTCCTTGGGTAAGTAATTCTTACGGGAAAGAAATCATGAAGAAGCTAAGTCATTGTTGAGAAGTTCACTGAGAAACAGGCATATCAAGCGCAAGAAGACTTGTCTGAAACGAAGATTGATGGAGGCTCTTTACCAGGGTCAAGGTCAGCATTTATAAAACAAAGGTGGGAAGACTTTGCAGCAAATTGTGTTATGTGTAGCCCTTGCAGATGCAGTTTAGACACACTTGAATCCTAGAATGAAAATGAAATGAACTGGTATTAAAACAAGTGAAGCGCATCGTCATCATAATACATAACTGATAATTCATAGGGAGATGAAATGGGGGTTAGTCAGTTAAGTTACCTGTGGCCATCACAGGTAGGGCAAAGACAAGGGTTGAAGGCGATAGGATCGTATAGTGGCGACCAGTTGAGGATGGTGGAGTTGCCTTTACACAGCTTGCATATGTAAAATCCAACTCCTCTGCACATCGAGCATTTTCTACCAGTCTTTATCTATTTTCAAACAAAAACCCTAAATAGATCGATCACCGCCATCAATTATATGAAGAATGAGGGGCTGATTACGATAACTACCTGTTTCGATTCAGACACTTCTTGTAGCAATTTGATTGCTACCGAAGACGCTGCTGTTATGCTTATCAGCCCTCCGACCACCACCAGGGCAACGCCTGCTCCGCCGCCCATTCGTTCCTCCCTCCCATTCTCCCTCCCTCTCTCTGGACTAGTTTTGGTTTTCCTGTTGGGCCTGGCCCATATAACAGAACTCTTATTTTGTTTGTACAGTATTTTAGTGTGTTAAAGTAGATTTATAGTCAGTTTCGATCGGTTCTTATTTTTTGATTTATGGAGAATTATACGAGGATTTTTCAGACGGTCAGTCATTCTGGTACTGCTCTCGTTCAAGAATGCTTAACTGCGGAATTTCTATGAGATTCGGTACATCAATGTTGATATGATTGCGTCATTCAATTTCAGTCGGTTGATATCCAGTTTGAGAGTCTTTTATTTTAATTTTTAACTCAGTTGCACACACAGTCACTTAGGACTATGAGGATCTGACTAAGTTCAGTTACTTGGGGCCCAAGCATGATTAATCTGATGTGAAAGTGGCATCGCTGTCTTCTGCCCTGCCATTGCTCGCTCATGCTGAAGCTTTCTTGTAACTTCCAGCGGGCAGCACCGACCGCTGGCCGAATGCCGACACTCAAAGCACTCAATGGGACACTCCTTCCCAACCACTTCCTTGTACGGGCAGCAACGCCTGCTTGATGACAGCTCTCGTCCGCACACAAAGCACTCACTCGGCCTTCCTGACCCTGGCTTTTCACCCGATCTCCATTCTATCCCACCTCCAATTCCGATCCCGACTCCAATCCCTCCACCACCTCCACCTCCTGATCCAGACCCTGAACCTTGCCCGAATCCACTGCCTCCTCCACCTCCTGATCCTTGCCCAAAGCCAGTAGTACCACCTCGTCCGGTTCCAGCTCGAGAACCCTCCCCAATGCCAATCCCGATGCCAATTCCTCCGCTGAATTCTATTTTATGCCCAGCTTTGCTACTGTTACTGGTCTGTCGATCAATTTCTTGTGATATGAGGACCCTCGAAGCAGAAAAGCTGCTGACCATGCCAAGCAAGATCACAAAACAAAAGCAGGCATTCTCCGCTGAAGCGGCGCCGGTCATTGCAAAGAAAAGTAAAGTGAAGTTTGAGACCTGAATATGAAAAACCCAAGTTTATAAGTGGCTGATAAATATAGACTGAGCTCAGTAGTAGGATGTTGTTTCAAAGCCGAAGCTGTGGTTCATAAGTATTGTGTGACTAGTCTGCTACTACTGACCACGCGGAAAAAACTTTTTATATGAAGGTTTGCATTTTAGTCAAAACGTTGGGCAAAGTGAAGCTGCTAAACTGGCATTTACATGCCTCCAAAGTGTAGCATCTACAGGTTCACAGCAAAATACGCAGAGAACAATCAGCATGAAATCAGCACTAGTCACAAAATACACATGACTGCATGTTTCACGTTTTCTTTTCCTTTTTTTTCTGGAATTGAAGCCATACATTTTTTTCCCACTTATCACCATTGTATTAATAAACTGGGGAAGGTAATTTTGGTTTCGTGTATATTGACAGTTGCGGAACCAAATATCTTCGTGGCAGCATCACACATTACATGGTACGAAATAAATTATTTATCTGGATAACTATTTCACTCGAAGAGTCAGAAGTTAGACACAATGCTGATATAATTACTATACATCATAGATTTGGCGCACCAGGGCCTTGATGTTTGAACAGCAGCAGTGTCCTGAGCCCGAGCCTCGCAAAGGATAGTGGCAGAAGGACCTAATCTCAGGGATCGGAATGCGGAAGTGGGTCTAAAGAAGGCCTTGATAAGTGTAGTAGGTCTAGCTGAGGCAAAAGAAGAATAAGGTAAGCGTGCAGTTCCAATGATAATCAAATGTATCTATCTAGAAGAGACAGACCCAGCCCGGTGGAAATACGCTTTTCTTTTGTTTGAAAATAAATGAGTACAATCGAGTCACGAAAACTTAAGGATTACTTTTTTTGTTTTGTTTTTGTTCTCCCTGTCTCCGGTAATTAAAGTAATTTGCCCAAAACCACCTAAAAATATTCTGATCTGATGTGTAACTTCGCACCCATTTTCGGCATCCTTCGTGTCCGAATCTGATTTTGATGTAAACTAAAGAATTGTAGCTCTTTGAATCAGCTTTCCAACGATATATAGAACGTTTTCAACGGACAAATAATGTGTTCACAACAAGCCCCCTAAGTAGCAAAGGTCAAATCTGTTTTGTTCAGTGTTGTTTTAAACTGAACCGTAACTTCTCACCCGTTTTCGGAACCCTTCGACTTAGAATATGATTTCGATGTAAACTAGAGAATTGTAGCTCTTCGAATCAGCTACAATTATCAAGTTTACGTCAAAACCAGATTATGAGTCGAAGGGTACCGAAAAGATAAAAGAAGTAACGGTGCAGCTAGCTGCACCGTATCTGGTTCCAAAAATATATAAGAGTGTGTCGATTAAAAGTCCAAAAACATTTGTATGGGAACCAAAGCTATATCTATTATATAACAGAATAGCGTCCGCCATCACCAAATAGAGAATACCCGAAATACCCCTCATTAAGGGCATTATGATAATTTACACAGATCACACGGGCCCGGTCCGATCCATTAAAAATAAAAATTAAAAGCTTAAATTTAAACAGACAATACGGGACCGTTTAAATTTACACGGACCACACGGGTCCGGCCCGATCCGTTAAAAATTAAAAATTAAAAGTTTTAAATTATCTGTATTTGACCGGTTCGATTGCGCATTGAGACGATGCATTCCCATCGAAACGACGGACGGTACACTAGTCATACTATATAACATTGACTAGCTAAAATAACTTATTAATAGCATACGGTTATAAGAGCACACGTCCTTTAACGACAAAAGGGTACGAGTTCTTTCCAATATCGTTCTCAAGTGCGTGTTCATCTGTAATAAAAAAAAAAGTGCCTATTCATCAATATAACCTAGCTCATTGAATTCATATATAACTGTAAATTAGTACTCCATTTACACAAGAACTTTTACAATGTACTCCCTCTTGTCCTTTTTTATTTTTCTTACTTTCCTATTCGGATGTCCCCTAAAATTCTTTCTACTTCCTTTTAAGGCAATTAATTCACTCTCACAATACACTCTTTTTCCTATTTTATTTTTCTCTTACTTACTTTTATTTTATTTTTACTCTCACACTCTCATTATTCCTTAATTATCGTGCCATCAACCCAAACAGGAAGATCATTTCAGGACGGAGGGAGTATAAGGTTTTGAGTGAACAAATGTGCTTCTCGAAAATAAATGTTGAGTGTTATTCGGGATGAGCAATCTGCAATTCATGACTAATATTGGCATTTAGGTGACAGTTTTTATATCTGATTGAATATACATTATTAACTTAGAAGATAAATTGTTATAATTTTGAGAAAACATCATCAAGGTAATTCGACAATATCCCGGAGAATAGCTCAAGATCAGTTGGTGAAGCAAGCGGTAACAATGACGGTGATTTTTAATCATTTAGTTCTAACTGACATCTTTTAAGAAAGACTACTATGAATCGTCGAACAACTTTATTTGATATTTGTTTCGTTAATTCAGTGCATGGTATTTGGAAGACATATTATGTATTTTTGATTTCTTAAGTCCTTATATTGATCGTTGATGGGCCATCGTCATATTCTTCTTAGTTTTAGGTGATATTATATAAATTTGATGGCAAATCAAGTTCATGAATCAAACAAAGCATTCAGAGGACAATTCGTATTATCTATTCTTATAAAAAAATAGGGAGAAGGACCTAAAAACATACTGCGAAATTACAATATTACCCTTCATTAAATAAATAAAATGACTAAACTATCCATTACTCATTAACCTTCCTAAGCCCATATTTGAAGCCCAAACTTCAAATACCATAAAATAATATGAAAAAAAAATCAAGTGGAGGCACGAAAAAAATACAAACAAAAATTGTATAAAATAAACATTTAAATAAAAAATTATGCGGAAAAGATTTCGCATTTAGAGAGAATCGGATGGAAATACGAAAAAAAATTCTCGTTCGAACGACGGGGTACGCTAGTAAGGAAATGAAAGATAATTGCATTTGGATACTAAACGACAATTCACTAATTGAACATAGTATTTGGGAAACAGTTAATAAAATTATAAGTCTCACCATCGACGGTTAAAATTCAAGGGACAATTAATAAATTTGAATCGAACACAATATTTGACATCAACTGAAAAAATATTGTACTCCCTCCGTCCTCTTTTGTTTTTCCTACTTTTTTTTTGTTTCCCCTTATGTTCTTCCTGTTTCCTTTTATACTTTCTGTTTTCTTTTATAGTAATTATTTCTCATCTTTTTCTCTCTCAATACATTCACTTTCTTACTTTATTACTACTATTCATTTTCCTACTTTTACATTATTCTATCACTCACATAATCATTTTTTTCACAATATACTCTCTTTCCTACTTTATTACTATTCACTTCTCTATTTTTTCATTATTCTCACACTCACACACTCACACTCATATTCTACTACCCCTACTCTCATTCACACTCCTCACACCTTACCTTACCTACCTTAAAAAATGTGCCACTCCCTCAAACCGGAACATCAAAGCCGGACAGAGGAAGTATTAACATTGTAACCCAATTATCAGTTTCGCCATCTCTGTCGCCGGAATTACCCTGATTGATAGGTTGAGTGGAGGTGAAACTAAAGTTGTTGATATCGACGCCCGATCTCGTCCCCTTTGGTTGCAGCTTGCAAATCGCTAGCCTGGTTCAGATTGCAGCATTTTTTTCCACGTTTTCCATCAAATAAGAAGTTACCATTTTAGGTAAGGATTTTGCAAAATACACGCGATACTTATTCCAAACAAACTTTCAAATATTCGTTTTAATTAAATTTTTGGGATTGCCTTATTTGCTTTTTTGTAAGTTGATTAAACGAGGATAATGTGATTAAATTAGGACCGTCAGATGGAGATAGCGGATGGATACGATGTTTTCGTACTTTTTATTATAAAAGTACATACATCACCTTTGGAATAATCATCTAAACATATAAAAGATTAGGAAAAATATATAAAACTAAATTTATAATTTTACCCCTCTCTTCACCATTAATCATAAATATGCTATTAAAATTAAAGATAATGGACCCGGTCAGATCCATTAAATAAAAATTGAAAATTGAAAATATTAATAATAAAATTAAATTAAAAATATTAAAAATTAACATTAAAAAAAATTAAGCGAGAAACATTTAGTATTTTTAAGTGAATCAAATGGAAATACGAAAAAAAATCTCATCGGGACGACGAGAACGCAGCTAGTAAAGAATAACAAAAAAAGTCAAAGAAATTCCAAAATTCATGAAAAAAAACACATCAAAACAAGTATAAAATAGTGGTTCATCTTTTATTTTTAATATACAAAATTTGATAAAGTTTCAAATTTATATTTGTTCTTGAAGTTTTGAATTTTTTTTTACCTTTTTTATATATATTTTATGGATTAATTTTAAAATATTAATGTTTTATAAAGGAAGTGTCGGCAATTGAATGGGATTTTGTAAGCATTTTTATAGATGATTCTCGGTAAAAGAAATCAATGAGTTGGTTTGGTAATATCATATTTTACGAATAGTTTCCCATAAAGAAAACCCATTTTTATGTGACTCATGACCATTTGGAACTGCGGACAAAATTACTGAAGTTTTAAAATGTTTTGACATTTAAAATATATTTATTATAAAACTATCGGGTTGTAATATTACTTGTATAGAATTATTTAATAGTGCACACCACCTTTATTCACTGATTGATCTACGAACAAAAGAGCAATAGCATAATGCTTATTAGAGAATTATTCGGATACACTATCTTAATTTTTATCACCATTTTAATTTACATTCATAGATGCAAATGCATGTGCGTATGAAAATATGACACGTCATTTAATTAAGACACAAACTTCATTATTTGGCTTGTCTTAGACTTCCCGTTGATGCATTAGCCACCTCTAATCCGAATAAACCTCTCATTCATTATGTTATTTATCTTAAAAACCAGACAATGCCGATATGCTTTCACCACCAGTTTAAGCAAAATAATTCAAGATTGAAAACTAGGAATCAGTGACAGAATAGAATTCCTGGTTAGCAATCACAGAAATAATCAAAGCTTCTTCATCAGAGATTTTAACATCACGAACTTCAATCTACATTCTATAAACCTGCCTGGACAGCTGTCTGGTTAATAAGTAACCTACTGGTAAGAGCAACCGTTGAGTGAGTCCATAAACATACATACAGACAGATCACATAAGCATAGGAATTGAGGATTCCGTAATTGGGTCAGCTTTGGTAACCAAAAGTTGAGATCAGACCGCAAGTAGCTTACATAGACTTGAGCCTCTTCGCAGACCTGACAAAGCTAGCAATCACTTGCAGCTCGTCCATTTGCTTCAATAACACAAGAGCAAAAATAATTCAAGATGTCAGAAACACGTTGCCAAACATGTTCAAGCTTTGTTATTGTTTGTTCGTCTTGTTATTCAAACAAGCCAAATTCACAACGTGCTTAGCGTATTTTAAACCCAGGATTAAAATCGGGTCTTAATATGAGAAGCACCAACGTTTAAATACATATATATAATGATGGAGGTCAATTATTGAGGAAGGCAGCCCGTTTTTAGTCCCTACATGAATTACTATGTTCGGCAAATATCTTCTCTCCAAGAACTCTTACAACTTATCATACATAACCGTGGAAATGATAACTATTAAAATTTCATCTACCAGGATATAATTGAACGCTTATTTCATACTAAAATCCAACTAAGTCACTTTCCAGATGACGCACTTATATTGGAAATATATACCAAGTATGGGAAACGAGCAAATGTACGAGGCAGAAGAGGACAAGTGCACTACCTGTGACATGAAATGGGTCTCAACAGCTTCAATTAATTGATTTTTGGATGGGTTAGGGATCATTTTCACCTACAGGAACCCGTTGCTGAATTATTAAGATAATGACCAACACAATTTTGATATTTGACTGATTGGAGATAGTGTACAGAATAATTTACTCTTACGAGATTGAAGTGTCGCCAATATCTCAACAGAGCGCCAACCTCTAGCTTGCTGAAGTCGATTTTCTGAGATAATGGTTGAACACAGTAAAAATTCAGTCAACGTTTGAAACACATAATACCGACGCAAATTAAACAGTAATGCACAGTTTGATTATGATTGCGTACCACTGACTTGCGAGGCAATATTGATCCTTTAGAATGAGACTCGCAAGAGAGTGATCTGCTGTTAGTCTTGTGAGATGAACCCGAGGACCTTTGACTGTGATGCCGCGATCGACGGGGCTTTTGATTATCATCGGATGCTGGTGAACGTTTGGTCATTGGTTAATAAAAAGTTAGTCATGGATATGAACTACGAAGTTTGGGAAAATAAGAGAGTGACAACATATCTTTCCTCTGTAATGAAAAAAGCAAAAGACAATTAAAAGCAATGGACCCCAAGCAAACACCTAAAATCACTTTTCATAAATCAACGATCAAATTCACGTATCAACAAACAAGGAAATAATTCAAGAAATAATAAAACAGTAATTATTAAAATTAGTGAGCGATGGTGAAAGGAAGTTGAGCGTTTACTTACTCATTTCTGAACCATTCCACATCAAATTGTCGTATTCTACATCGCCATCCTCCTCATTTCCAGTGGGAGCTTTAATCACACTCAATGCATTTCTTTGTAGCTTTACCTCTATCCCATTAGTAAGGACCTGTAATGAAATTCAGCAGTTGAGGAAAATTGTGCGATACGTCTAGGGAGAAAGCGAATGTACAAGACATGATCGGTTCGCCACTTATCATTATGTATGCAAAGTAACTACGACATGATCTTACCGCACAACACCAGGAGTACCACCCACACGCGACGATACACGCGTGTAAAATAATTACACAATAGACAATTTGTGGCGTGGTGTACAAACTACAAAATAGAGCCTTTTGTGTTTCATGAACGTCAAGAACATGCAAATGCTACAACAAAATATCCAATGTCCCACACACGATATAAATTATAATCAAATCTATGCTATGTCAGTAACAATGTCCTAAGACTAAATTGCGGATGTCCGAATAAATTGATTTGCATCCTCAACTGTCAAAACCCACAAACAAAGGATTGAAAATAGTTCATGAACCAATCCGATATCAAATCCAGGAACCCTAAATATATACACGAACTAAAAGGAATCCAATCCAACAAAACTCAGCTGAACCTACTCTCAGTCTCATCAATTTCACCAACATGCAATCAAACTAACTGCAACTCAAGTACCCAGAAACCAATTTGGCATTACTTAATTGCACCCGATTCCCCAAACTGATTAGGGTTTCAACACTTAACTGCAAAAGAGACCAAATTCCAAACCCCAATTTCACCCGTAAACTGACAAATCCAGAAATTTTGAGTCTGCACATTACAGTCCAATAATTGAACTGAACTCCAATTCAACCAAAAAAACAATTTATTGATTTATTCAATCCAAAACTCAATTAATCGAATAAAAGAATTCAATAAAAATAATGAAAATCATACTTCATACCAGCCAATGCCAACCACCGAGCCCAACGGCTTTCTTAACCACACCCTTCAAACCAACCAACACCGACTTGGTCCGATTGTTTCCAATGACGAGAACCTTAGTATTCCTAGGAAGCACCGACAGCGACAGTTCCTCTTCACTACTGAACTCTCCACAGCTCTGAACACCCATTTGCTTATTCTGATGATCATGATGATGTAAACCAAGCCCTGAATTCATTACAGAGCTCTCCACTTCCTCTGTCATCATCTCTCAAAATTTTCAATAACTCAAATGGTCAAAGAGTTGACTGATCATTGAAATGGGTATTGGGTAAAATTTTTAAAAACAAGATTTTGAAGGAGCAGAAGAAGGTTTGATGATGATGGGAGTGAGGTGAGTGACTGTTTTTTATGCTTGCCGGTGTAGACTAGTAAGCCAACTAGCTGATGACACGTGTCCACGAACTCCGTCATTTATGCGGATGAAGGGTCTGCTTGCGGCCTGTTTGGAATTGCTCCGTACTGTTATTTCTGGTTTTTTTTTTACTTGTTGACCATCTTGACTCGAGATGAATTATTGGACGAAAACGCCCCTGGGTTTGCTGTTTAAGGTGTGCTCTTGTTTACAAGTCTTTGCTGAAAGTAGAAATAATGTCTTTTTAGCTTTTCAAGTATGGGTGGTAATGGGTGACTTCCTGGGAAGTTCTCGTGTAAGTCTCCATTGGCTGCTAGAGTAGTACTAGGAATGAGACTTCCTGGGAAGTCCTAGTGTAAGCCCTCATCAAAAAAAAAGAAGTATGGGTGGTAATGGGTCGGGCAAAAAATACTGGTTCCATACCCGACTATATTACATTAATTACTTTTCTTTTCTCATATTGTTATTTTATGTTCCTCCCCGATTACTGATTTTCCTCATTTAATTTTTAGTAATTTGCTTGATTGAAGGAAAATATAAATCAAAAGAAATCGAACATGGTGCAAGGACAAGTTAGCAATGATTTTGTTGAGATCGTTATCATTTTTTTACAACAATTAAATACATCATTTTATTTTCTTCCACATTTTTAATCCCTCTATTATTCCGTGAATCAAACGAAGCATAGGTGTTTTCGAATTTATTATTAAATTATTAGTTCTCGAGTGTAAACTAAAAATATTAAAATAGAGACGGGGCAGGTAATTTGACGATTTGCGAAGTAACGGGTCGGGGTTTGGGTTTGGTTTGAATATACGGGTCATGAGAAGAAGTTAGCTTGAAAGTCTCGGAGTGGGAATTAAGACGAAAATGAATGGCAAAATGGGAAAGCAGGAAAAAAGACAGGAGAATGATGGGAAGAGAAGGGAGTGGGTGGAGCGTGGGGCCCTAATTGGGGTACCCATCCACACATCTGTCCTTGTCAATTTTTAATGTATTTAATTCTCAAAAATTCTCAAAATAACAAAAAAATATAATTATTTAGCGAATAGTTTTAATGATAAGAGGTTTAATTCATGAAATATTACAAATGATTCATTCATTTCTTTTTGATTAATAACGTATGAGTTTCGAACATAATTAATATTGTAATTAGCATTCGATCGTACGAAATCTAAGTCTATCATAATGCTAGTAAAATTATAAAAAACTATAAAATTAATGAGCTTAAATTTCAAATACTTTTTTTGTTCTCTTTTATTTTTCTAGTTTCCTTTGATCAAGTAGTGATTAGACTCTCTATCTTATTTTTGTTCGCAATCTATTTACTATTAGGAGTTGTTAATCGCACCCCCACACGACAAAAAAGGAGGGAAGCCCAGCTAATTACTTATAATTTAAAAAAAACAATTACAAGTGAAAATAAATATCTTATGTCAGAACCTTCTGCGAAAGGAAACATAATTTTTATAGAGAGAGGAAATATTTTGAATGCAAAATTTCACAATAGTGACCTTCGCGAGGAGCACGTGAGAGAGGGCGTCCTAACCTCGCCTGTTCATGTGGCATTATTGTCCTTTGATGTATTTTCCTCGTCGACAAATGCAAAATACCTACCATCATTGTACCTTAGAAGTTAGAACCAAACTGTTTGGAGCAAATAACTTCTGATCACGACGGGTAGGATTTTTGTCTTGGCTTTTCCCTCGAGAACACGTCCCAGTAGTTGGTACACGACGGGTAGAAGATTCAAGCTGAAATGGAGTCTAACGGAAGAGTATGTGTTACAGGAGCTTCTGGGTTTCTTGCTTCATGGCTGATCAAGCGGCTTCTCCAACGCAATTACCATGTAGTTGGTACGGTTCGAGATCCGAATAATGTGAAGAAGGTGGCACATTTGTGGAAGCTGGATGGAGCTAAAGAGAGGTTGAAGCTGGTGAGAGCGGAACTGACCGAAGAGGGAAGTTTTGACGAGGCTGTGGCTGGATGTGTTGGGGTTTTCCACACAGCTTCTCCGGTTTTTGGCACTGTGTCTGATCCCATGGTGAACTTCTAAACTGGTCTGATACATAAATGTCAGTAAACAACCCGTGTTTGATGTTGTTTCCATTTGATTAGGTTAACATGGTCGAGCCTGCTGTTAATGGCACACTGAATGTACTTCGCTCCTGCAAAAGGTATCCCTCGATCAGACGTGTTGTGCTCACATCCTCCTCTTCAGCTATTCGTGCCAGAGATGACTTTGATCCTAACGTGCCCTTAGATGAGTCATCATGGAGCTCAGTTGACTTCTGTCAACGCTTTCAGGTTCCATATTGGATTCCATCATTCCATGTATTAATCTTTTTCTGTTCTGAACATGTGACCAACGTCCGTTGCAGATTTGGTATGCTCTGTCGAAGACTTTGGCCGAGAGAGCAGCCTGGGATTTCTGTAGTCAAAACGGGATTGATCTGGTCACTGTCCTGCCCTCATTTGTTGTCGGCCCCAGTCTGCCTCTTGAGCTATGTTCTACCGCTTCCGATGTGCTTGGTCTGCTTAAAGGTTTGTAAAATCACGACCTTCATCATAATCCATCTCCGAGAGCAATTAACTGAGTCCTGGTATGCAGGGGAAACGCATAGGTTCGAGTGGCATGGTAGGATGGGGTATGTCCACATTGACGAAGTTGCACTCTGTCACATTCTAGTTTTCGAGCAGGTCAATGCCCACGGTAGATTCCTCTGCAGCTCAGATGTCCTAGACAATGACACCCTCGTGGCACTCTTATCAAAATGGTATCCAAATCTGCCAATCCCCAAAAGGTCAAAAATCATAACTACCTCTACAGCTTCTTCAATATTCAAAAAAATTAGAACTTATAATAACCTTTGAAATCGGCAACAGCTTCAAGAAAATGGAAAGGCCTTACTATGAGTTCGACACCACCAAAGCCAAGAACTTAGGACTTAAGTTCAAGTCTGTCCGCCAGATGTTTGATGACTGCATAGCTTCCTTTGTCGAACAAAGCTACCTCAAACAGTCAAGCTATGATGACACTGCATCTCGAATCCTTCTCTGAGTTCCCGCATGCCTCACATTATCATCACCATCTAATGGCCAAAATGTCTGAGAGAACAAATAAAATGAACACCAGTACACACTTCAACAAGATTGATTTCCATTATGCGTACGCCATTCATTTTAGGGACAATTACAGAAAAAGACCCCTATCTGTAGCACTTTTTCCAGATGAGACCCCTCCGTTTTGTTTTCACA
>JAWWMW010001715.1:0-39394 GCA_035048345.1 Echeveria elegans | reverse complement strand
ACAAAAGCTCTGATACCACATGTTGGATTAGGATTCTTCATTCGTATAATGAAACAAGAATAATGATTAAATCATACCTGTTAAACCCGTGAGCAAAGAAGACATGTTCCTGATCTTGATCGGGTTCTCTTTTAGAGTGTATTATTGAGGATGAAATTAGTGAGTAGAGAGACAAAGAGATAGAGGCTCGAAAATCCCTTTAGGGTTTTTAGTTTCGGCCGTATGATGTTGATGATTGATTTTATCGATTATCTCTTAAGTTGTCATAAACTCTATTTATAATACACTCAATGGGAAATCCTAATTAGTTATGGTAATTGCAATTACGTTCATCAAGTAATTGCTAATAATATAATAAGGTAAATTAGGTAATTTGTCAATTAATAAGATAAATAATCATGAGGGTCATATAAATATTCTTACATATACATCCCACTAGCGCTTTAGGGTTGCAAGAGATCATAGGGTATTTGAGCATATATATGCATTACGGTTTTGCTACTTTATCTGAGAATCACTCGAGGAACTACAAAATCCCACTGCCACCACAAAATCCTAGCATGCAGTCTCTCTGTTGTCTCTTTTACTTTTTTAGAAAATTTCCACTACTGATCATCTGCCTTTTATTTGTCCTTAGTTTGAATCTCACTTTGAGCTTAATTTTCAACTAAATGCTTATCTACTTTGCAAAAGAGAATTGTTTTGTAGTACGAAATTGTCATGAAAAGACGAGCTAATTAATAAAGACGAATAACAAGTCCTTCACAAATTAGCTAGACGAATCCCAAGTGTTCACATTAAACTGCGAATAACTTGATTCGGTTTGACTTGAAAATTTGGAAATTGAAGTCATGAATAACGAACCTCGATTAATTAAACTCGATAAGTAAAAATGGATCAACCTATTCTGATTAGTGAGAGAGTTGAGACATATATATCACAGAGCTAAATATAAAAGCATATAGACAATTATGCAGCACATCACATGGTCTCTAGTCCCACTCATTCCTTGATTGTCTTTTTCATTTGGATTTAACACTCATGCAACTATTCGAAATCGATGGTACACTTAAAGCTATTTACGTAGAATGGCAAGCCTCTAACAAGTCACAGCATTACTCTATGTATAACTACTGCTTAATGGGGCAGCACTGCAAAAATCAGATGATCCTATGAATAGTTTTATTAACATAAGCATATATAGGATAGGTAGGCTAGATTGATTAATCAACTAATGTAGCTATAAAGGAATGTTACTTATTGATCGGTGTGCAGCTGGTTCTGTTGAATCTCTGATGCAGCTGCTAGCAACTGTCATTCTGTCCATTAGCATTATTCTTCAATCTCTCTCTGTAACAGTGTAGCTTTATCTTATTCTTTTTCTCCATTGAATTTGTAGCCAAGAACAGCTCCATATGTACCATATTCTCTTCCTTTATTCCTCAATGCTTTCTATTTTTGAGTAGTTTATGATTTGTTCAAATTTACCCCACTAGGGGAGAATGAAGATCTTGAACAAATAGATCTTAGTTAGGCCAGATCTTCCAGATTCCACACTATTATCATGGTTAATGGGAAGTAATGAAGAATCCATAAACATGGTTAATGGAGGTTATTTAAGGTGTATACGAAAGGTTAGTTTGAATACTTACTACTCCATGTGTACATAAAGTTAAAGGAGCTGTCACACCATGATCATGATGATCAAAACTCATCAATTATAACATGTGGGCACATGTGTAGCCCTAAAGATTTAACTTCATTACAAAAGAAATAAATTAATAAGGTTTCTCTCTCTCCCTCCCTCCCTCCCTCCCTCTCCTCTCTATCTAACCATGTCATTATTATCTACTGTCTGCTAAAGAAAAGATTTAAAGCCAAACAGAAGCTCAAGAACAAACCACAACACCCTTCTGTTTGTCTCCTTCGCAATTTGGTCTGATTCTTGTCTTGCAAGCGATTTCCTCAACTGCTAGTAAGCTACACAAACATGCTCAATAACACTACCACCTTCGACTGCTCACAGCCTCAGGTTTTGTTTCTTTGCTTTTGTACATCAGAATATCCAACTATCTAACTCTCTCTCTCTCTCTCTAGAATCCATACTCATTTTGATCTGATCAGTTCGCTTGCAATACATGAATGAACCAATCTAGCAATACTTAACTAGTTCACTTATGTCTTCTTCCTTCCAGATCATCAAGCAGACTAGTAATTATGTGGATGCTCGAAAGCCAGGAGCTGCAACAGCAGCAGATCAGCAAGCAGCTGCCGCTGCAGCACCCTTGAAATGTCCCAGGTGTGACTCAACCAACACCAAGTTTTGCTACTACAATAACTACAGCTTGTCTCAGCCAAGACACTTTTGCAAGGCATGCAAACGGTACTGGACAAGAGGGGGAACGCTCCGGAATGTCCCGGTCGGTGGAGGCTGCAGAAAGATTAAACCTAGAGTGAGGCAACCAAGCACAAAGCTTCCATCATGTTACAGAAACTCTACCAACCTTGATAATGGTCTAGATCGAAGAGTCGGGAGTCAGGGACAAATGGAAGAGGCTAATCCTGGGTTGAGTGGTTTTCTTTACAGCAAAAATAATCAAAATATGGAAATATTTAACGGATATGGAGCGTCTAGAGTTACAGATCTTGATCTCGGCTCTAGGGTTCATTCTTCCTCGGGATACACTCAGTCCCGCAATTTAGGGTTAGGGTTTTCGCCAATGGAGTACATGAGGAATCAGGATTCAAGTCATCTCTCTTCTTACTCTAATCTGTTTGGATCCAATTTCTCATCTCCTTCTAATATCAGTTCAGCTTATTCACCCTTGATGCTATCAGTTCTAGGATATGATTTTGAATGTAAGAAATCGACAGCGAATGAGCCATCTTCACAAAATAAAGGAAATATGGGCAACTTCATGTCAGCCTTGCCCTTAGAAGACATGCATATTGATGCCAATGGTGGTAGATATGGTTCTGGGATAAAAAATGAAGAGCTAGGACAGATAAAGATAAACCAAATGGGATCTTTGCTTTCACAATCCATAGATCCTTCACTTTACAATTGGAACAATGGAGCTTCCAATATGAATAATCCCTGGTCTGATGTTTCAAATATCGGTTCTTCTGTCATGTCTCTCCTCTAGTAGTTTGGCCACTTCTATTTGAGTGTGGTCTTATTCCTCAAGCTTCTTTTTCTTACTCTCTCTCTCTCTTCTTAGCATTATTAACCCTAAGTTCGGTGACCGTGTGAGATTGTCGATCGAATTGGAACGGAGAGATCATGTCAGCAGCAATAACAGTTCTATCAAGAAAGCCAAGCCTTGTCGCATGGTTCAACGATTATCTTCACTATGAATGATTGCTCTGAGAGGAACCTCGGATCCTATTCCCATCTATATCTCATCGTCATGGTATGTTCTTTTCATTTCGGTTTCATTTCAGGGTCTTTTGTTAAAGGGAGTACTTATGGTTACGTATGGTAATATGGATCAAGGTAGTGTCATGGCCTTTTGTTCTTTCTTTTGGTTCAAAGGGGAATGAGGGGTTGGAGGTGTTGCAAGGGGTATAATGGGAATTAAGGTATAGAGGGCAATGGCTAGAGTTAGGGTTCTAGTGGGTGGTAACTGGTATAGAAGAGATTGGAGTCTCTGTTGGTAATATCTGTAACATTGCTATTTCAACTTTATTTTCATAATTTTGTGTGCTGTAACCTCAGTAGATTGCTTTTCTCTTTGGTTTCATAAGCCTCCAACTAGAGTACTTAAATCATTTGTAGACTCATATTGATAATAAGATAAGATTCCCATGATATGCATATAATCAAAATAATAATATCTCTTTCACTAACATACTACACAATATCAAGAACGTTTTAACACGACAATAGTTTCACGTCAATCCAACGAGTTGAAATTAAACTTGCGGTTGTTATGTTCATGCAAAATATTTAAAATAAAGCAACTCAAATTGAGAGAATAATCATAATCTAAAAGATCTTCCTAATTTGAAATCTTGCACCATCGGTACATTCTCAAAACTCACCAACTCAAAGACTATAACAGCCTCATCGACAACCTTTGTCCAAAGCATACAGCGAAGAGTCGCGGAATCCGCGCCAAGTTAATGGGTCAAACAGAGGACCTCTGAAGCCTCGTTGATAGAGCCCAATAAAATTCGTTGCCCATAGTCTCATCGGTTCGGCCGGAGCTGAGACGGTTCGTGCAATTGATCCGGTCAATTCCGTCAACACCCGATCAGACTCGGTCAAATTCGGTCAGACTCGGTTCACTCTTGATTCAATTCAAACAAAATTAAATTGTTTTTGGAATGAATTAAACCCTAGACCGAGAACCTTCTTCCACTTAACCTAACCACTTAAGACAAACCATTTAATTTTCATATATTCACATATACAAAATATATCGGAACGCTAGATTTCATTTTTTATTTGGAATGATATTTTATTCATGTTTCACATAGAATTAGTTACATAAAACCATCACTATAATATAACAATTGACACAAAACAATCATAATAAAAAAAATTCACATAGATACATATAAAAATTATTAAATTAACATAACCTTTATAAATATAAAAAGCTTAAAATAGAGAAAATGTAAAACAAATATACTTGAAATTTATAACATTGTTTGCCTTTGTTTCATTTTGATATTTCGTATTTAAAAAATCAATTAAAAACTAAAAAATAAATATTCTTAAAACTTTCTTTTATAAAAAATAAAAATTAAGGTTTTAATAGATTTTGTACAATTAAATCTTTCACATATACATGATTATGTTGCACTTGATGATATTGATATGATCTGTCAATTATGTTTTATTGAAATCGTTGATGCTTTGTGTTATTTTACTTTTGATAATTACAGGTTTCATATACATATGTTGATAATTCTCATCACCGTCAAAAATTAAAGTTAACTTTTATGATGCTATTTTTAATGAACAATAGACATTTAATTTATATTATTTGTGTTAAATATATGTGTATACAAAAAAATTATAATTGTTTAAATATTTAAAATATTTAAAATTTTGAGTCGACCTTCGATTCGGTTTTCACAACATTAGTTGAGAGTTCGTTACATTTCACATTACAAGTCATGCTCTGAACCCTAAAACTTCCAGTGTCACCTAAAATTAAGAATTTGTCTTTAAGATTTAAGGCAACATATAGACCGTAGACGTAATTTGTATTCCATAATAGCTTGCTGTACATACATTCCTTTCCCATGGATACGATACCGATGCATAAAAGGATTCCAATTTCATATAATATGTTTGGATGTACTTATATTAATAATCGACACAATGACCGAATATAACACTTTTGCCCAAAGAAAAAACATGAACATAACACTTTTTTTTCGTGTATTACTTCTTGCAATAAATGAATATCTCTGAAGTTGTAACGTGACTATAAAATCTAAAATAAGACAGTAAAACAGATTTTAGTCTTTAAATATTTGGGTTTTAAAATATATAATTTCGTGATCGTGAAAAAACTTAGGGTAATGGCATATCCAAGCTTAACTAGATCATTTTCTAGGCCGAATCCAATTGAATCATTCTCCCCTTCAAGATTCAATTTCAAACTCATCATCAAAATCTGTCAACCGGCTAAGATTCCATTTGCCACCTTCGTGCAAATCGAACCATATCTCATTAACACAATCATCCAACCTCATAAAACAAAGGACCACCTTAACCCATTCATATGCCGCCTGTCAAATGCATGAGCCAATCTCCATCATCCACATGTCCCACAACAATCCAAACATCCTCAAATGGGCTGCATCTTTTACCCAAGGCCTAAACATTTACCTCACCAAGCCCAATACATCACCACCCGCCTGACTTCCCGCGCGCCACGACAAACCTCCATCTTATTAGGGGCAAACATACTATTGGACAACGGGTCGGACCTTTCATTATTTCCATCGAAGGTTCAATTCATTGTGCATAATTATTGCTGTCGCTCCTGATTTGAAGAAACAGAGCACGAAAGACGACATGGCGTGGACTATCATAGACTCCAACCGATTAGGGTTTTCCCTTCGTTGCCGCTTAGCCTCTCGGCTGCCATGGCCTTGGCGCTCCTACCCAATCCTCAGAAGAGACCACCTGACCCTCCCGACGCGTCGAATGCTGCTTTCGTGCCATCGATGGTCGACACAAGAGCCCCGACGCATATCGCCTCGGATTCCGGCGGCCCTGGACTGCGTCTGACCCTTCAATCACTCTTCCCCCCTTTGCCCAACAGACATGTAATGTTTAAGGAAGCCACGTCTGCTTTTAATTTCTCAGCTCCGGAGAACATCCACTCCACACCCGTTGCGTCGGCTAACGCATCTTCTGCCTCGGCTGCGGCAAGTCCGACATATGCGGCGATGGCTGCTGCTCCTGCATCACAAATTTCCGGGGCTACCCTAAAGCTCCGCCCGCGATTTGCTCCCTTGGAACTCCCATCTCGGCAGGTGGGAAGTAAGGAAGGTAAGCCTGCCATTAGTTTCAGTGGTGATGAAGTTAATGAGTGTCAAAAACGTTATGAACACTCAATCATCGTCAAGTTCACAGTTGGCCGTCCACCTTTAGCCGAAATTCAAAAGGCTTTTCTAGCAAGCTGGGCAATCTCAGGTAGAGTTTCCTTGAGTGAAATATGGGATAGTCGGCACATCCTCATTATTTTGGACTCGGAAGATGATGTTAGAGTTGTGCTCTCCTCCCCTCTAAATAAGGTTGGTCATGCCCTCTTTAGAATGTTTCGATGGTCTCCGGACTATAATCCGAAAAAGGAATCAACCGTGACTACTATTTGGGTTAGACTTCCTGGTTTGCCTCTCTCAATTTATGATAGCTCCTTTATTGAAGCAATAATCTCTACGTTTGGATATTTTGTGAGCATTGATGACAGGACAAAGGCTTGCACATCTCTTAAATTTGCTCGGGCTTGTGTGGAACTTGATGTCACCAAAACCATCTCGGATGCTATATGGATCAATATGCCAGAAAATAAGAGCTATTGGCAGCCGATTGTAGTTGAGAGTAAGCTGTCTTACTGTAATCGTTGCAAAGTCCACGGTCATTCATACGAGCAATGTCTTAAAAGCAAGAAGAAGAACACAACTCCTAATGAGTCGGATTTACAGAGGACCGTGAATGATTCTGTAACCATCCATGCTAACTCAGTTAAAGAGGTTGAAGAGGACCTTCAGGGAACGAAGGTGCCCTTGGAAGCGGATTCTAAAGCTGATGAAACAGCTCCCCCATCTGAAGTAACGTTTGTGGAAGAGAGGCCTGATATGGCTATGGTGATTTTTAATGCAGTGGTTGATGTTGAAACAACCACTTTCCTGGCTCAAGTCGTTCCCAATAAGGACGACACCACAATTTGCACTCCAACCCTTGTCCGTTCAGAGATAACTGAGAGCGTCCCTCCTCTCTCGCCTGCGGATGTGGAGAGGGAGAAGATTGCTGAGCATTTTACCCGTACCAATCCTGAAGCGGTTAAAATGTTAAAAGCTATAACGGAGGACTTTCTCCTCGTTAAAGATGATCTCGCGAAAGAAGGTGTATTTGGTATTCCAAAAGTTATTGATGCGGAATTCGTAGACATCTTGTATAGAGTCGAGATGAATCGGATTAATCCCACAAGTCTTGCGACAGACTCTGAGAGTGTGTCACCGCCCATTAGTGAATGGATCACAAAGCGGAAGAGAAAGGGTAAGAAATCTACTGCCTCGGCCAAAGCTCCTAGCATCGCTGAAGCGGAGCTCTCTATCTCATACCAGTCTGATATCCCTTCTCCCTCGCCTGTGGAAGTAAGGCGGTCTTCTCGGGTTAGTCATTCTACTGAGGTGAAAAAGTCAGATTTTAAGTACTACTCTAAAGGGAGGTCGATCATCTCCTTTATTGTTGTTTTCTTTTCCCAGTTTGATTTGGTTTTCCTCTCTTTCTGTATTAGCCAAGATACAGGCTTTTGGATCATTATCTAAATAAATTCAATTTATAAAAAAAAACATGAGTAAATGCTTTTCAAATTTAACAATTTAAACATTTGATTTTGAACCTGATGAACTTTCGTTCGGTTCATTGCTTAAACCCTAACTGGATTATTTTGTAGTATAATTTTTTAGACTATCCTGGGACTGATTATCTGGACAATATGCACCAAGTAACTGAGAAATTGTTACGCAAACTTAAAAGATAAAACAGTGAGAGTGACACGAGTATTACTTCAAAATACTTGTAACTCATCATGAGATAATATGATCAAATTAAACTCGATTAGTTTTGACGGTTATCCTAGTGAATTTTAAATTCCGGACAGGGCTACATATAAGCAACTTATAGAGGAGTTATAATTTCCATATCACCTGGTTGCTCTTCTGGAGCCATAACATATACTGTTTTTGGGACAGGACAGCATGTTCTCTGTCTCGGCTGAGAATATATCTGGGTTAAAAAGGAACTGTAGTTCTAGGTAGACATCCTTCTTTCTAGTCACGTATGTATTTTAGCTTAGCACATTGCGGTAACTCTGAAACTCAAGGTTTGATATATTTTACCTGTTTCAGTTCAAGGCCTTTCCGGAACGGAAAGCTCTATCCCTGTCTTTAAACGATACCAATACTGCGGTCAAGAGGCTTCACCAGATGCTGAATGTCATTGTTATCATAGTTATTGGACTAATATAATTGATCATTCTTGGCGTCACCACAAGACAACTGATCCACATGCTTGTTTTTTATTGAAGCTACATTGTTATCAAGAAGGATACATGGTCACGGCCGATGCTTGTCATGAGAGACGTCATAAAGTTGGACATGGTGAGAAGTATTCGGTATGTCTAAATCATACTATAAAATTTGAAGACATGGGCAAGAGGTTTAAACGCAGAGCTCAGTTAGTTGAAGAGCTGGTGAAAATTCTGAAGAACTCGACATTGAATATCGTGTTCGTAAATTGGAGAACTGAGTCCTCCCAATGCCTACTTGGGCACCACCGGCACGGTACTGAAACTAGTTACAAGAAAGCATACCTTACTCCGGGACAAATCCGTGTTATGTAAAGTAAAACTAAGAGACATTATATCACTGGAACATACCTTCCATGTACGTTTACTGTATAGTTTTTCTTTTCTTTTTGACTTGGCTCCGTTTGGTTGCGAAAAAAAAAGTGAGGAAAATAAAATTTAAAGAAAATGATTTTCTCATGAGAATGTTGTAAGGAAAATTTAATCTCATTTTGCATATTTTTTTCATTTTTTATCTTACAACCAAATACATATTTTATTTTCACTCAATTTTTTTTTTTAATTTTTCTTTTCCTCTCATTTTTCTCCACAACCAACGGGCCGAAATGTATTCGGATCCAAGCAATACAATTTAAATTTTTTGAGTACATGAAATCCTCTTAGAAATTTCAACATTTTTGACTTTTTGTCGCTTAAGTGTAGTTTTTGAAACTTTCAGGGGCTTGATTAGAATACTCAAAAAGTTCAAGCGCGATACGAGTAAATAAATACAAACTTTGTGGGGTGCGGTCTATAATATTATATTTGAGGGGACGAAATTGTACTTATGTAAACTAAAAGCCCCAAATTCGAATTTCCAACTTCTTACTTCCACTAATGTCGGTCGGTGCCTTCTCACAGAAGCCAACCGGCGTCGAAAACTGTGAAGTGTTAAAATTCGAAAAATGCAGCAGCGGAGGGAATGCTACAACAGCGGAGCAACGCTAAGCGTCGAAGCAGACTAAACGAAGCCGTGTGCATCCATCAGTGGATCGATCGCTCATGGCGAACTTGTCCAGCCTCGTCCACGAACTCCGTGAAAGAATCGCTGCTTCATCATCAACTCCTTCTAATAATGGCGATGATGCAGCGCTTGAGGCTCGCTTCCGCGCTGTGCTCCCGAATCTACTTAATGCCTATGTCGTCCCTTCATCATCAGGTCCGCGTCAGTAGTTGTTATATGTTATTCATTTCAGTTTCAGGAAGTTAGGGATTAGCAGATTTTGAATTGTTTGGTTTTTATGGTGTGTTTGGTTGTGTTTTTTTAGTTCGATTTTGTTTGTTTTGCACTATCAATTTGGTAGGGTTTGCTAGCCTAGCAGTGGAGTAGCTTTTGATCGGTTTGGTTTTAGGCTGTTTTGCTGTTGTGAACTGTGAAGTTGTTTTTGTTTGTAAAATTTTTTCTTTGCTGATTTGATTGTGTTGGTTTATTTTGCTGTAGCAAATGAAAGAGAGGTGGCTGCGGTGCTGAAGCTGATATCGCACACTGCTAAGAATTTTCCTGGAGTGTTTTATCATGGGAAGGGTAGTGCGGTGTTGCCAGTGGTGGCTAGAGTAATTCCATTTCTTGCTGATCCGGCCTTCAGGTATGTGTATTTGAGGGAGGTGTTTTACTTGGCATTTGTAGTATTTTAAGTTATAACGTTGTTACTATGAGCAAGTTTTATCACACTGTAGTGAGAAACATGGGGTGATATTTGAAACATTGGGATCACTTTTATCACTGCTGCGAAAAGGGGAAAGGAGTGCATATTGTCAATTTTTTACTGATGCAATGTCCCTCATTGAAGGTGACTTTTGGTTTTCCATTCTTAGAATTTCTTGCTAATAATGAGTAAGGTCATACGAATTAAAAAGACATTTGCGGTTGCATTTTGTTTCTTTGTTAATTTCATGCAGATCTTGTGTGTGTTGGATCATTTCATGACGTGGAAAGTATAGATGGTAGTCAGAGCAAGACGGTGTCTCTGAAGTGTTTTAGCAAGTCGTTAGCTGGAATATCTGGAGTTGCTGGATCAATCAATGACTTAAAGTTACATGTCGGATCAATCGTCGGGTCTGGTGTTTTGATCGACCTAACTGACAAACAAAGTTGGCAGTTACTAACAATTTGGATACTCAAGCTCATTCAGAAATGCTTAACTGAGGGAACTTCATATGTTCAAGGACTCATTAACCTGATATTCCTTAATAATGTCTGTACTTTGTTCCATTTTGGGGATGCTAATGTGCATATGGTGAGGGGCAGCTCTTAAGTTCCTAATTCACTTACTTCTGTTGTTTAATTGCACTGATAGAAAGCTTGACTAATGATTCTGTTTCCCAGGCGTGTTTTGATTTTGCTCGGACCGTCAGTGGTATAGTAACTAATGACATTGTGCCGTATGAACATCTAATTAGAATATCATCAACCATACTTACTGAAGAAGAAGAAGATAAATTACCCAGCTTCAGGTACCCTTCGCCTGGCCTAGATATTTTTTTTCAGCAATCTAAACATGTTTATCGTACATGATTAATGTTTTTCTCTACAGGAATATGATGTATGATTCTTCATTGGGAAATTGTCTTCACGCGCTCCACTCTAATTGTCCTGATGTGGTGGTGAAGCTGACCGCGAGCAATTTAATTAGTGTCTTCTCCCAGACATTTCTGAGCACAAAAAGTATTGACCTTAAGGTTTGCATACCATTTCTTTTATGTTTTAGAAGTGCCATATAAGAAGGTAAACTTCTAAAGGTCTTACGATGTTTCCCGTTATCATGGTTACTATTTTCTATTTGCTTACCCACCTCATTTTCGTTTCAGGTGGCTTTATGTAAAATTTACTCTCGAATCGCTATGTTATGCCCACCTCACATATGGATGCCAGAATCTCTTGTACAGTTGCTGTATCATCAAGAATATTGCTATCTATTGATAAATTGCTTTCAAGTAACACTGTCCAGACTGGGGCCTCATTGTGTAGGAGAGCAATTAGATAATTACTGCGGGGTTGGTGTATTCACCTCCAATCTTGATCAAACATATAGAACTGGAGAGAAAAGGTACTTTCAAGATGTGGAAACAAAAAAATTTAAACGACAGAAGAGAGATGTGGGTTTAAACGAATCTCTTACTCTTGAAGATGACGGGGAACAAGAATATGCCATCCGCATGCGACTGACTCTTGGGAAACTTATTGAACACTTGAAGCCTTCGGATCTGAAGACTGGTGAACTGAAACCAGACGCTGCGTTGACAGCACTTTGTGTGCTCTGTATATCTTTCTCGAAATATCCTAAGACTTATTTGACTTCCCACATATATCAGGAACTCTATACATGGCTGCCTTGGATATCTAATAAGGTGGTTCATACTTCTTGTGTCACCAATTTATTACTTTTTAAGTATTTTGCATTGACTTAACAGTTCATTATTTGAAGGTAAGACAAGGAAACTCTGTGCAATGTGATCTATCTCATTATCTGGAAGCCGTCAATGCTGTGCTTATCTCGCAAAGTATGTGTCTTTTCTTACGCTTTTCAGAAGTTACTCAATTTGTAAATGGGACTCAAACAGCGTCTTTTCTTATGATTGTGATTCCTCTGATGGTGTGATTACCTTTGAAGGGATTCGTAAAAGCTCGGCGAGTCCTTCAAATTTTGTTATGAGATCTTGACGGCTATGAGCCCATTTTTCATTATTCACAGGTCAGTACTCAGAGGAGGACAAACTTTTTAGAAATATGGATGATAATCTGAAACTTGTCCTGAAGCATCCATGGAGTCATGAACATGCATCAGATGAGCATCATCCTTCATGGAAATCTAAATGCTTAGCTGTTCAAGTGTTTTCAAAGACAGAAATTTCGAATCCGGAAAGTGATTTTGAAGTCTGGGACTGGAGCATATTGGATGAATCTGATTATGTTCGGATGGAAGCAATCATTTCAATGCCACTTATAGTTGTTTGGTCCGGTGCTGGCGCACTGTTCCAAGTCTTTCAGAAGCTCAAGTAAGTGCATAATTTTATCGCTGTAGCGTTTATTTTCTTTTTGATTTACTGAGAAAGGTCATTTTACTAGAAATGTAGAGCTAGAGATGGCTCCTATATCCCTTGATGTCAGATTGGCTTCTCTTGCTTCTCGAAGAAATTGGTTGAGTAATCATTTAAGCATGTAAAAGATAAGTTTTTTGAGGTATGCAGTCTTCAGCCTAGAGTTGTTATAGGATTGGGCTTTAGACTCGTTTGATTTCCTTTTATTTGATTATCTATATATATAATAAAATAGGATGGTTAACCGGTCCTATAGCGATGGAAAAAATACCGTAGGTAAAAACTTTAAAATCCGTCGCTAAAACCCAAATACATTTACACATTAATAGGAAAGAAAATTTAAAGACTGTTGCTAAACCATATAACCTCCCTTCGCTAAAACTCATATATATTTTACCCATTTAAAATTAACAATTAATTTTAATTAATTTTAAAAATTAAAAATGTTAAAAATTAAAAATAGAATTAAAATTTAAAAGTAGAGCAGGAATTATAAGGAAAAAATTATAGTGAGCGAACGAAGACACGGGAAAAATTCCCGTCGGGATGACGGGAGCGCATCTAGTAACACATAATAGAGATGCTGGAGAATATGCATGACAGCTACACCAGTGTACATTAATTAACAAGGTTTTGAAACTTCCAGAACTCACCGGATTGGGTCATTTCTCCGTTGGAAAATATGTACTAAAATGAGATTTGTAATGGTGTGATAAAACTAATTATTTTTACGGAGGTGGGTGTGTAGGTACTTGTAGTGGGATTGGGATTTTACAAGTCCATTAATTAAACCGTAAAAGGTATTACAACATTTGTATGAACTTTTTGATGGCAGGTTCTTTCAGAAAAATGAACCTGAGAATGTGAAGAGATTATTTCCTTGTACACTTGGCTACCTATCGTGCCTATATGGATCATGTAGCACGGTTGGCAATGTTGGAAACACGTGCAAACTGTTCTTGAATGACGATACCCAAATTCCAAATGCCAATTTCCTATCAAGAAAAATTTGGTGTTCGGAATGTGATAGTGGAGTTCATCACGATAGTAAGATGTGTGCTGTAACTGTTCTTCCTGCTGAGGCACATGTCAATGATATTGTTTCGGAATGTGATTACTTTTGTTTGCAGTCCATCTTTTTTGACCTCCTTTATGACGACTCCTCAGAAGAGGCCCAGATATCATGTGTGAGTGTAATTCGTCGAATCCTGATGCATGAGCCTGCATCAGTTATGCAGAAAACACGGTCTGAATGGATAAAATGCATCAAGTTCTTGCTGCTTCACAAGAAAAAGGCTGTTAGAGAGGCTTTCTGTAGTCAAATTAGCTTCTTTGCGAATGATTATATTTCAACACTGTTATTTTCGGATGATGAGGCCGATAATGAACCTGAAAAACAAAAGATGTTGGACATAATTAGATTTGCCTTGGGGACTGCAGAAGAACCTTTGGTGCGTGTTTCTCTTATGGAGTGTATAGCCGAAATCATGATTGAAGTTGATATACTCAATCCACTATTCTTGGGCTCTCTGATTTTACTAGTTGATCTGCTTGACGATGCCAGCAAAATAGTTCAGTTAACTGCATCAAATTTGATTCACAGATCTTGCTCCTTCCATAAGAAGGGGGGTCTCAAACAAATTCTTTCAGAAATTGGGTATCTTCAGTGTGAGCTGTTTAATCATCTATCATTGAGACTTCACAGCCAGTCAAAGCTGATAAAAGAGTTTGCTGAAGCTGTTATTGGCTGTGACATGGAGGACCTCGTTAAGAAAATGATACCAGTTGTTCTTCCAAAGCTAGTGGTTGCTCATCAGGACAATGATCATGCGCTGGTCACTCTGTATGCACTGGCAAAGTGTTTGAGAACAGATATGGTGCCTCTAACAGTTAATTGGCTTCCCAAAGTTCTGGCTTTTGCATTAAATCAGGAGGATAGGCAGGGTTTGTTCTCTGCGTTGCAGTTTTACCATACTCAGACGGGGTCAGACAATCAAGAAATTTTTGCAGCTGCGTTACCTGCACTCTTGGATGAAATTATATGCTTCCTGGATGACGACTCTGACAAGATTGCCCAAAGGTTATTAACTGATGATTTGGCATTATTCAGCTAGTTGATTAATGTTGTGTTTTTTGGAGGTTCAAGGTCTTGATGAGTGATGAATGCATATGCTACTCTTTTTAGGTACCGTTTCTCAAATTATGTTATACATGTGCTTCTTATGTTTGAGAAATTAGTTCATCTCATCACTGAACTGGTGCTTTTCATTTTGAGTACGTGTGGACATTTCTGCATATGCTATAATTTTTGCCTTCAAAATATCTCGTCTCATTTCAAGTTTGAGCTTTTTTTAGTATTTCAGATTTCTTTTGAGATTTTTTAATTGTTGTCTATCTCGAACACCTGATATACAGCAAGATATCCGATTCCAGGTTATGTATCTGTGTCCTAAAACCTTTTTGATACACTGCATGGGCCTTTTTTCTTTTCCTATATAATAAATTATGTGGACAAATCGCACGATGATTTTGTACCTAGATTCAGTTATTTACATACACTGATTATTCGATATTTATGCTCAGGTTGGCTAGGGTACCTCAGATGATCAAAGAAGTTGCTAAAACTCTGACAGGCAATGAAGATCTTCCGAATTTCTTGAAAAATCATTTTGTAGGCCTCCTTAATAGTATTGACAGAAAAATGTTGCATTCCGAGAATATTTTGTTTCAGCAGCAAGCTTTGAAACGAATAGAGATGCTAATTGAGATGATGGGATGTTACCTTGGGACTTATGTGCCAAAACTTATGGTTCTCCTCATGCATGCAATCAATAAGGAGGCACTGCAAGATGGGGGTCTCACTGTCTTGCATTTCTTCATTGTGCAATTAGGCAAGGTATCACCATCTAGCATTAAACACGTGATATCTCAAGTTTTTGCTGCACTTGTTCCCTTCTTGGAGAGAGAAGAAGATAGCCCCTTGGTACATCTGAATAGAGTTGTTAATATTTTAGAAGAACTTGTCTTTAACAATAAGGCTATATCAAAGCAGCATATCAGGGAGTTTCCACCACTGCCTGGAATTCCAGTGCTTGCAGAATTGAACAAAATATTACATGAAACACGTGGACCAATAACTTTCAAGGATCAACTGCGAGATGTGGTTGATGGTTTGAATAATGAGAACTTGAACGTCAGGTACATGGTAGCTTGTGAATTAAGGAAACTGTTAAAACTTAATACGGATGATGCTACAGCTATGATAACCGGGGAACTAGAATCTGAAATGGCTATTTTGAGTTCTATGATAACTTCACTACTCAGAGGTTGTGCGGAGGAATCAAGAACAGGGTTAGGGCAGAGACTGAAGTTGGTATGTGCCGATTGTCTTGGAGCTCTAGGTGCATTGGATCCTGCCAAAGTGAAGGTTGTTTCAAATCAACGCTTTAAAATTGAGTGCTCTGATGATGATCTTATATTTGAGCTAATCCATAAGCATCTAGCGAGGGCCTTTAGAGCTGCACCTGATACCATAGTTCAGGACTCTGCTGCGCTGGCTATACAGGAGCTTTTAAAGATTGCTGGCTGCGAAGCTTCTCTCGACTACAATGTTGCTGCTGTGGCATCTCAGAGATCGGCTGATGGGGACTCTAAGATGCTAACTGTCTCTATATCCGGGGTCAGTAGTGTATCTAGTGAGATGAGCTGCAGGGGCCAACGGTTGTGGGGACGTTTTTCTAATTATGTGAAAGAGATTATTGCTCCTTGCTTGACTTCTCGTTTCCAGCTTCCAAACGTGTCTGATTTCACACATGCTGGACCAATATATAAACCCTCATTGTCTTTCAGAAGGTGGATATTCTATTGGATTAAAAAACTTACTGTGCTTGCAAACGGTTCTCGCTCTCAGATATTCAATTCTTGCCGAGCTATAGTGCGCCATGATATGCAAACAGCCACCTATCTGCTGCCCTACTTGGTTTTGAATGCAGTTTGCTTTGGCACCGAGAATGCGCGGCATGGAATAGCTGATGAGATTTTAACTGTGCTTAATGTAGTTGCAGCAGAGACAGCAGGCACTGCCTCAACTGCTGGCAGTGGTGGTCAAAGTGAGGTTTGTATTCAAGCTGTGTTTACCTTACTTGATAATTTAGGTCAATGGGTGGATGACGTGGAAAAGGAAATAGCTCTTTCTAAGCCACTTCAATCCAGCTCTAAGCAGCATGGATCAAAACATAAGGATGTTGGATCTTATTCTATGACAGATGAAGACCCACGCCTCGTACAGTGTAGATATGTCTCCGAACTGTTAGCTGTTATTCCAAAGGTAACCCTTGCAAGAGCATCATTTGGATGTCAAGCTTATGCACGGTCTCTGATGTACTTTGAGTCTCATGTCAGGGAGAAGTCAGGCTCATTTAATCCAGCAGCTGAAAAGAGTGACTTTTTTGAAGATGATGATATTTCATTCCTTATGGAAATTTACAGTTGCATGGATGAGCCTGACGGCATATCTGGCTTGTCATGTTTACGGAAATCCATTAGTTTACAAGACCAACTGTTGATTAACAAGAAGGCTGGGAACTGGGAAGAAGTCCTAATCTCTTGTGAACAGGCTTTGCTAATGGAGCCAACTTCTGTTCAAAGGCATTCAGATGTTCTTAATTGTTTACTTAATATGTGTCACCTTCAAGTAATGGTCAGTTGTGTGAATGGGCTTATAACTGAAGTTCCTCAGCATGAAAAAACATGGTGCACCCAAGGTTTACAGGCAGCTTGGAGGCTTGGAAAGTGGGAATTAATGGACAAGTATCTTGATGGTGCTAATAAAGAAGGGGTACTATGTACTATGTCGGAGACTAACGCCACCTTTGATATAGATGTTGCAATGACTCTTCAAGCAATGATGAGAAAAGACCAGTTTGCGGTTGCTGAAAACTTAGCTCTTTCCAAGCAAGCGCTGATTGCCCCTCTTGCTGCTGCAGGCATGGATTCTTACTCAAGGGCTTACCCTTTTGTCGTAAAACTGCATATGCTCAGGGAACTTGAGGACTTCCACTCGCTTCTTCCCGATCAATCCTTTTTGAAGAAGTCATTTCGGCTTGATGACCCTGGATTCTCAAAATTGATAGAGAACTTGGAGAACAGGATACGGTCTACACAGCCATCATTATGGACTAGAGAACCACTTTTATCGCTAAGAAGACTTATCTTTGGTGCCAGTGGCCTTGAAACACATGTTGGGAACTGTTGGCTTCAGTATGCAAAGCTTTGTCGCATGGCTGGTCATTATGAAACAGCAAAATGGGCAATTTCAGAGGCGGAAGCTTCAGGCGCACCTAATGTACACATTGAAAAGGCTAAGCTTCTGTGGCATACTAGACGATCAGACAGTGCCATTTCAGAGTTGCAGCAGTTCCTGTTGAAATTGCCAAGAGAGGCAGTGGGATCTGCTGTTATATCATCAATCACTAGCATTCCTTCGGCTACAGTGAATCAGTTACCCTTGATTGTTGATAGTCAATCAGCGAATGGTAATCGGAATATTGCCAAGACCCTACTCTTGTATTCAAGGTGGATCCATTACACGGGACAGAAACAAAAGGAGGATGTAATTAGTCTTTACAGCAGGGTGCGGGAACTTCAACCCAAGTGGGAAAAGGCATACTTTTACACTGCAAAATATTGCGATGAGTTGCTAGCTGATGCCAGGAAACGTCAAGAAGAGAATTCGGATGTGGTCTCAAAGTTTTCATCATCGTCTGCTCTTTCTCCAACTAATTCTGTTTCAGAGAAGCGCTGGTGGACATATTTTCCTGATGTTCTTTTATTTTATGCCAAAGGGCTTCACAGGGGTCACAAGTATCTCTTTCAAGCACTTCCACGATTGCTGACTCTTTGGTTTGAATTTGGGATTTTCTATCAAAGAAGTAATTCTTTCATCAAGGATCTGAAGAGCGTTCACTCTAAGGTTGTCAAAATCACTACAAAATTTTAGTTTTACAACACAACTATTCAGTGTCATTTAATGATTTTGATTATGCAGGTGATGAGTATCATGAGGGGTTGCTTGAAGGACTTACCAACATATCAGTGGTTGACAGTTTTGCCGCAGTTAGTTTCTAGAATATGCCATCAAAATGATGAAGTTGTGAGATTGGTTAAAATCATTATCACATCTGTATTGAGGCAGTATCCTCAACAAGCTCTTTGGGTTATGGCGGCCGTATCAAAGTCTACAGTCCCATCAAGACGAGAAGCAGCTGCTGAGATTATTCAGGCCGCGCGAAAAGGTTCCAGCCAGTCAAGTGGTGGTAGCAGTGTGTTTGTCCAATTTGCTAGCTTAATAGATCATCTTATCAAGCTGTGTTTTCATTCGGGTCAGCCAAAGGCAAGGACAATTAACATTCTTACCGATTTTAGTGCTCTCAAGAGGATGATGCCTGTTGATATAATAATGCCCCTCCAACAATCTCTCACTGTTAACCTTCCCACATGTGACTCAAGTATGACAGGAAAGAACCCATTTGGTATTTTTGCTGGTGCGGATTTTCCAACCATTTCAGGTATAGGTGACGAGGCTGAGATCCTCTCATCGCTTCAGAGACCCAAAAAAGTATGTGTCATTTTATGTTCATTGTGAAAAGTACAGAGAATTAGAAAGTACTGACTGCTACGGTTCGCTACACTTGTTACCCATTTTCAATAACCCGTGGTGCCTGTTATGTTTTTTTCCAGGTGGTTCTTATAGGCAGTGATGGTATTGAACGCCCGTTCTTATGCAAACCAAAAGATGACCTTAGAAAAGATGCACGGATGATGGAATTCACTGTAATGATCAACCGGTTGTTATCAAAATATCCTGATAGCCGACGAAGAAAGCTATATATTCGAACATTTGCGGTGATACCTTTAACTGAGGACTGTGGTATGGTAGAATGGGTGCCTCATACTCGTGGCCTGCGCCATATACTTCAAGACATTTATGTAACTCATGGGAAGTTTGACAGACAGAAGACCAACCCCCACATCAAGCAAATTTATGATCAGTTTCATGGTAAGATGGACGAAGACAAAATGCTTACCTCTAAAATTCTCCCCATGTTCCCGCCGGTCTTCCACAAGTGGTTTTTGAACACGTTTTCAGAGCCTGCAGCTTGGTTCCGTGCCAGACTGTCATACGCACACACCACAGCAGTATGGTGTATGGTTGGCCACATTGTGGGCTTAGGTGATCGCCATGGTGAAAATATCCTATTTGATTCAACTACTGGTGACTGTGTACACGTCGATTTCAGTTGCTTGTTTGACAAAGGATTGCAATTGGAGAAACCTGAGTTGGTGCCTTTTCGTCTAACTCAGGTAATGCAAAACTGGTGCCAAGTAAATATTTTCAGTCTTATCGGTACCAACGGTGATTATTGATTCACAACTCCTGATATTCACCTCGCCTAGCCGCAATTTTTTCCTACCTTTTCTCTAATGTTTAGATACTTGATGTTTTCTATTTTGTTCTGATCTTCTTTTTTTTAAATTGTGATTTTCAGAACGTCATTGATGGTTTGGGCATTACTGGATATGAAGGAGCTTTCCTAAAAGTTTGTGAAATCACACTTACAGTCCTACGAACACACAGAGAAACTCTAATGAGTATTCTTGAAACTTTTATTCACGATCCGCTTGTGGAGTGGACAAAGTCTCACAAGTCCAGTGGAGTAGAAGTAGAGAATCCTCATGCGCAGGTTCAGCTATTCTTCTAGATACTCTTTTCGTGCTCCTTAAGTATTGCTACACGTGTTTAATCTTGAAGCTCTGTCACAATGAAACTAGTTGTGACTGATCATTTTCTATTGTCAAATACAGAGAGCAATAAGTAATATAGAAGCACGCTTAAGAGGAGTTGTGGTTGGTGTTGGAGCAGCACCTTCACTTCCACTGGCAGTAGAAGGTCAAGCACGGCGGTTAATTGCTGAAGCTGTTTCACATAAAAACCTGGGAAAGATGTACATTTGGTGGATGCCCTGGTTTTAGAATTAATGGTAAGAGTTCCTTTTCTCCTCGTACCACATATATGGACTTCCATTTTTTTTTTTAAATGTGGTCTGCGCAGCCTAACAAATTCTGGTTGTTTCCGTTGCAGTTTTCCGGTGTATGTAGCTGGCTAATTTTGTAGATGATACATGATAGGCACAGCTTATTTTGAAAATGGCGGAGTAGGTGATTTTGTATGAGAATAACTTTGCCTGCATTTTCGACTGTTTCATCCGTCCATGTTGCTGTAAGTTTCTTCACGTGTTGGGAACTGGGTTTTTTTTTTTTTTTTAAATTATTTTTTCGATTTTGTTATTCGGGCGCACTTAAAAAAAAAAGGATCAGTTGGGCCGTGTCCGTTACGGAGGTCATGTAGAATTAAGCATTCATAGTCCTTAAATTTGCTGAGCAAATGCTGCCGCGAAGCACTTCGTGTAGCAGCATTAAGACGAATCTGAAAAATTATTGTAATCTGAAACAAATAATGCTCAGTCGATTCCTTAATTTCGTGTTACCTTATTTACATATTTCATCTCAACAAAATGTGTGACCATGTAACCAATAACTTGAGCAAATCTGTTAGGCCTAAAAAGATCTAAGCCCATCAAAATGACTAATACTGGAAGGGAACTGAGTGGGCCTAAAATCTGGACCCCCAGTCGTAGAAGAATAGTGGCACTTTTGGACTTGAGTAGTAGCAATTGAGATATAGAATCTGGTAGGGAGCTAAGCTAAGCAACAAAGTGGCCCATTATAATAGTACCAGTCACCATCCAGTATCACTCAGTTTGTCACGCAACTTGGAAATCATCAATAAATCATCAACTCTACAAGAAACGTACATACATACTACACGGCACAAAAGGAAAAAGAAGAAGACAGATAAAGAAAACCAATGGCTGGGTTTGATCCAAAACCAGTAGCACAAGGCAAGACTAAGATTGTTATTCCTCATCATCTTCAGCATCAGATGGCTCTCCCATCAACAAAGCTTTTCCCTAGAAGAGTCAAGGGTAAGAAGATGATTACTAAGAGTATAACAAAGCTGGAGATTGAAAGGTACTGGAAGAACAAACATATTGAAGAAGAGGATCATCTCTTTGCAGCCATCAAGGCTGCAGCTCGTATAAGGGCACGTAATCTCACTGTAAGTACATATTTAGTACTGTGTCTTTGCTTTTCACTTTCATAAAAGATCCCATATTTTTAAGGATTTCATATTCTCTGTGTTCTGATGTTTTCTGTGAAGATCACGGGTGTAAAGAAAAGCAGGTAGACTTCTTAATCATGTCTTTAATTAACAGGAGGAGGTTTACAAGCGTTTTGAAGAGTCTCTCAAGGAAAAACTTCAAGATGGTGATGACAGGGATGAATATTCTGAAGATTCGGGCGTCGGAATCAAGGATTGGTATTTGACTATTCCATTTTCTCGTCCCCTAAATTGTGATACATATGCTATGCGTGCAGATCAAAGGTTTAATCAACGGAAACTTGAATTTAATGACTGAACTTCCCCTGCAGGTGGACTAAGAGTAAATATGCATACCTGAACCAGCCTGCTGTTGGGACTCGTGACAAGAAGAAAAAGGCACACTCCTATGTGCCAAACAGTTGCTTTTACAAAACACCAGCTTCTGCTCCAGGCCATACTGCTGCTGCTGCTTATCTGGGTGTTTTCTAGATCTTATCTCAGCTTTGCTTCCACGCCAAGCCACCTACAACTACTACAATGTATATATTTATCATTTATGTATAAGAAGTATTGATTTGCTTAAATCAAAACAGCAAAAATGTGTAGTCTGTTCCTCACTTTGCTGATTCGGAACTTGTAGATAAGGCAATTCTTTCACAAATTGTAATAATCAATTATATCTATCTATCTATCTATCTATCTATCTATCCATGTTTATGATTTGTGAGCTTTAGAACTGCTAATCCCACAGTCGCCGATTCCTAGTAAATGCCAACAATTGTCTTATATATGTTCCTGATAAACAAGAATCCAGCCAGGAACACTGCTTGACTACTTGATGAAAGATAATGCCACATAAAACTCGTACGAGTGTTACTGGGTTAGTATACAGCAAACCAACCAATAGCCAAGTCATGTTCTTAACACTCAGACTTTTGCATATGAAAGCATCACAAAGCTATTCAGATAATGCTTTCTTATACGGCCAAGGGACAACTTGTAATATACGTATCATTTTGTTTTGCATATCTGAACAAAATAGAAAGTGCAACGCACGTCAAACAATTCGGTGCAGCCACTAGGAAATCAATATGTAACAAACTCCAAATTGTCTGAAATATCTTACTGAGACTAGAATCTGCAAACAGATAATCTAATCCACTTGACATACTGAATTTCATCCAGAACAGATTTTAAAACAATAGAAACGGAAAAAGAAAGCTCACGTACCACAAGCTCAATTTTGATGAATTAGAAGAAGGCTCCCTTCAACTCAAACCTGCACTGCATCCGCAACATAAATTTCACAAGGCAAACTGGTGAATTACAGTCAAATGATACAGCGTATTACATCTCGAAAAATGCTGCAGACTAATTTGCATATTTTTATGCTATTACCTCGACTTAAAACCCTAGCGTCTCAAAAGTGAGAAACAGCATCGTCGGAGGATACTTCACCGGCGATGACTGAAGCTGACGCCATGGTGGATCACAGACGGATTCGTCTCCGTCGCTCCCCAAATCTCGATGCGCAGCTTCGTCGATTTCTCCCTCTTCAAATCGAAACGTTTATACTCACAGAGTTAGGTCCGTTCTTTTGAGCTGAATTGAAACTGAACTGAACAGAAAATTTAAAAATAATTAATAAATTACTTTTGATTATTATTTTTTATTTTAAAAATAATTTTAACAATAACGAATAAGTTTTAAATTTGTACTCATAGTTTTAAGTCTTATTATACTTTTAAAATAATTTTAAAAATAGTGAATGTTTATGAGTTGACCTGAACTGACTTTAAATTAATGTCAAAAGAACAGAGCCAAAGTATGAAGGGAATTGTCCAAAAAAGAAACATGAAGAAAATTAGAAAACGTCAAAAAAGAAAACAAGAATAACAAATTCGGACTAAAAGGATTACTGAATACAAGTACAACCATACAAAACTGATCAATTGATGCTTAAGCCCTCATGATCAGGTTTTGTTTTGTTCCAATCGTCAAGGATTATATCCTTTTGGATTATATAGCTTATCTTATGGGCCGCCTTGCGTCTTTCCGCTTAGATCCCTTAATCACTTTGATTATATAATGACTCATACGTGTTTTGAAATGTGATTCTACTTTTTTTTTTTTTTGATTTTTGGTACATTTTGTAGAATTATATGAAGCATGTCACATAGTCGCGTGATAATGGGTCTCAATAAGTCGCCATAATCACATAAAGCTGCCAGTTCCTACAGAAATAATAGACGTAACAACTTACGTAGGTAATCACGAGGAAACTCATGTTCCTGCATTGTATGCCAAGTCCACTGATAAACCAAATTAAAGCTTTTCCAAAGTAACAGAACGACTTTCATACAATGCATGAGACTTTTCCTTTCGCTTTTGTTTGGTAAAAAACAATTTTCTTCTAAACTCACCTAAAACTTGGACACTTAATTCAAAATTGGGAAGTTGTATATCCACAACAAGAGCCCCTCCAATCAGTGGCGGAGCCACTTGAGACCGAGAGTGGGCTTTCGCCCACCCTGAGTTTTATGTTTACAGTGAAGCTTTATTCGTTCGTTCCTCATTTCTACGGTTTTGCCCACTCTCAGATGTCGCTGATCGCCCGTCCCTTAGCCCGTCGCCAATCGCGTTCAGCTGTCGCCCTTCCTCGTTAAATTTCCTGGCTCCGCCACTGCCTCCAATAAATGGATTAAAAGAACACAAAGTGAAGGATTCTTCCAAGGTACGTATATCCGAAACCTATCCAATAATTGACAAAAGGGTGAAATCTAGTGATTCAGGTAAGAAATCAACCAGGCTGGTGATCACTTGATTTTACCACATAATTGATCATCTTCATGGAACCATCAACTCTTGGGTCCCTTTCAACTTTGAATCTGAAAGCGCGATAACGTAACTTCTACGAAGTAATGTTTGTGGGATTACTAGTAGTAGTTCATATCTTTGATACGCAATAATCGTTACTTTTGAGTTTGTCCAAAACTTGGAAACTATAGAACCGATATACATGCCAAGCAAAGTCATCAATTAAATGTGTCACGCCTCATCATTCTCAATTTATATTATTCTTCAACTCAAAATTTTAAAGAAAAAAAATACTAAACACCCCCATTTATCTAGGGCACAAGCAAAAGTGAAGAACATTTTGATATTTTAATTCACAATTATTAAATCTCATTTCATCGAATAATAATCGGTGCATACTTGCTGGAAAAGGTCTAAAAACGCTCTCATGTTGATAAAGAACGGTAATGTCTTAGGCGAGTTCAATAAACCCAATTTTTATATACCAAATCGTTACCTCTTTTTTTTTTTTTTACTATTGCTCAAATCCAATGGTAATAACGTGTTTATGACAATATTGGAGTAGCACCATACATCATTACACAAAAATAAGGAGCATTCTTGCTCAGTTATTTTTTACTTTAGTTTTTTGAAATAATGGTATGCATCAGCATGACACAGTATTCATGTACTTGTACCTTTTCCACTAATTAGGACTCGAAAAAAGAAAAAGCTAATCTCAAAGTAGGTTTGGCATAAGATACTCTATGATCTACATATGTATAATATCCGATGTAATCAAAAGCTCTTCTCTATCCCTAAGTGGTAATGTAAATGTAATGATTGATTATGTAATGAATTAGATAAGTTAAGCCTGAGGCATGCCTCTCAATTTTTCGCTTTAATTTTTCATCTATGCTAATCATTTTATGATCTCTTTAAGAATCTTGTTTCATTGGTACTTGGTAGGGTTTACAAGAAAAAATCCTACGGATATCTTTTCTCGTAAAAGCATGTCATGGCATCTTTTAGGAGTGATTTCCAAAACTCCAAAATCTAATTAAGACAACCCATGCAAGCATGTTTTTGATGTACGTACTAACATGTTTTTATGTTTGGGATGTCATAAATAATTATAAAACATTTTTTTTATCAATTTTCAAAAAAAAAACTACAGAAAACGGTGCTACCTACAGGCTACAACGATCAGGTTGTAAGGGTATCAATTTTTTTTAAATCTTAGTTCTTCAAGAGTAATTTGGTCATTTTCATAGTAAAATAAATTGCCATTCGAAGCCTAGTGCACCTTAAAAACAAGGGGACTAAAAGGTCACCGGGAGTTAGTAAAGCATTTGCCATAGTAAAATTGTTTACATTAATTAGGAATAATATCTTGGTATGGCTATAGAAGATCCAAAGTGGAAGCTTGACCTTTGGAATGGACATATTGATATACAGTTGATTATTAAATGGATCCAATGATGGTAAGATGCTGCTAAATATATTTAAGTTGTATAAATGAAGTGTACCATGGCCCTATATAAAAGCATATGTATGATAGATATACTTAGGTGCACCAAACCAAGAATCCAATGATGAAGATGATCAAGTGTTGTCCTTACACACACATTAAATGAACAACGCATTTGCAAACATAATCAACAATAATACAAATTACAGAGCATGCCAGGCCAAGCACTTTGGAGTCTGGTCGGATCTTATTCTTGCTCAAAATTATCAAGTCCATCATTTGTAGGGTTTACTATAAGTGGGCATAAAAAAATCTTAAGATGTGGTTTGATTCATCCACATCATGGTTTAGCCAATCAATGGCCTTAATTACTTCAACAAGAGATGAGATATGTTTATGACATTGTTTCAGATAAAATAATGGGCTTAACTGTTAATTAATTACTTGATTTGGGCTGCATAGCAAGTATACATAGTATGATCAATGTTAAATATGTGAAATATAATCTGATTGAAATATTAAGAAAAACTGAATTGTACCAAAAGTCCGTTCATGGAAAAACCTGAGCAAAAAGACACCGGAAAAGTGAAAACTCTGTATTTTCATTTTTTCCACTGCATTACGGTTTTTAGTATTTGCCTTCACTGTAGGTTATCCCATGGTTTTTCCTGTGTGAATATCAATTCCTATTACGTAGTGTTAGCCTTAGTGATAAGCATTATTCCCGGGACTAAAATGAAGTGTAACCAAGCAATTTACTGCGTACCAGAAGTTGAAAGCCTTAATTAGATGCCTGAAAATATGACTGTCTGTCATGATGTCTTTAAATATAGTTTACTTCTTAGACTTCTCTACCTTAATGTTTTAAATGTCAGTCTTACAATATTTCACCCCTCTTCAAAACATGTGTGAGCACAGAGAATCCAAGTATGTCAAACTAGCCTTCCTAGCAAAATGGAAGACCGGAAAAAAAAAACTCAGTTCTGAACAACAAAGTCAGTTCTTACATTATTACACAGCTAATTCCATTGACATTTCCGCGACAGTAAGACAGTTACTCTATCTAGGATTATCTTGCTGCGTGAAAATACTCTTCAGTCCTACTTAATATGGGAAACACCAAAAAATTCAAAGTTTAAATTCCATTAAAGGATATGATGTCCTAACCTCCAGTCCTCCACACATGAATGCAAGGAACGTTCGCTAGTGTACCATCAGCATTATATGCCGTACCCTGGACTATAAAAGGGCACAAACTTATCTTACAAATTCATACACATTCACCCTAGTCTTAAAATCTCCAAATCAATTCGGTGATTAAAAAAGGGGGGAACTATATTGTTCCAAAAATACTACTTTTCCTGGCAACACTGCTTGCCGTTCTTGGATGGGTGCCACAAGGTGATGCTCACGATATTCAATACTTTTTGAAGAACACTTCAGATGGTGGCAGTCACAATAAGTCCAAAACTATGACAAAATGGGCACTTCTAGTTGCTGGATCAAATGGCTATGGAAATTATAGACATCAGGTACATGCTTATCAAAATTAGCAACAATAAAAAATAAAAATAAGAACTTTACGATGATAAGAAGCAAAAAAAATTAACCTTTTCTTTTTTGCTTCTGAATTCAGGCAGTCTGATGCCTGCCACATTTATCAAATTCTGAAAATGGGAGGCTTGAAAGATGAGAACATAGTTGTGTTCATGTACGATGATATTGCATACAACTCGGATAATCCACTTCAAGGAGTCATACGCAATCACATAAATGGATCTAATGTGTATCCAGAGATTCGCAAAGCCAGTGTTTTCTTTCTTTTATAAATGTTAAATCATACTATCATTTTATTCTAATACTTCACTTGTTGCTGCTATTAATTGGGTAACTTTTATTTGTATTTTGTATTCAGGATTGCACCGGCGAGCAGGTAACAACTGAAAAATTCTACAACGTTATACTGGCAAATAGATCAGGTCTAACAGGAGGGAGCGACAACGTTCTAGACAGCAGTCCAAACGTTCATATTTTTATTTATTATAGCGGGCATGGAGATCAATGATTTTTGGTTAGTTATTATTAACAGCAGTATTGAAAAAATTGAAAAACGAGGGTATCTACAGTCCTTACCCTCTCTCCTTTCATTTGATGTTTTGCATTAGGTATGCCAAATGGCGAGCCTGTTTACACAAGTGATTACATAGATGTTTTGAAGACTAAGCATCAATCAAATTCTTATAGTGAAACGGTACAAAAGTTCTTGAATAAACTAATTTACTTGATTAATTTCTAATATGTATATAATTTGGATTTACACTGCAATGCAATGACCTCTGGTTGTAATAACAGGTGATTTACGCTGAAGCATGCAATTTCGGTAGCATATTTAAAGGGATGTTACCAGATAATTTGAACATTCACGCCACTACAGCGTCAAATCCATATGAAAGCAATGGTGCATGTTACTTGGACATTGAAGTACATGTTGTTTTGGGTGACATTTACAGTATCTCAAGGATGAAGAATAAGTAATGCAACTGACAGTTAATTCCTTACTGTGCAAAATTTTCGAAATACAAATCAACTTTTTAATTTCTACTTAATGGTTTCATAAAAAAATATTGTTCAGCGAAACACATGATCTGACGAAGGAAACACTCGACGAACAGTACATAAGGGTATAGCGACAAGTTAAACTAGTTAACTATTAGTCATCGTAACGCTAATGCAAATATGATGTTATAAGTACTAATGTGCAGGTTAGGACAGGGGTTGCAGACCCAAGTGAATTTGGCGTTCCTACTTCTGATGTGATGTTATCTGCCACAAAAAAGTTAGGAACAAAGAAGAAAACTTCTGCAATTGACTAGAAAAGTACCGTTGGTCAAATTTCAACCTCAAAGACAATGTCTCAAGTTGATCCCCAGTGTGACTTCAAGCTGTATCTTTTGCGTCAAAAGATGATGTGATGATCAGATCTTTTCCCATACAATGTGTTAATTTTAGTTCAGATTCCAATGCATTTGTTGTTCTTTTCAGTACCTTAGGGCGTCAAAAGGATTTCTTGAAATGCACGAAGCCAAGAAGCAACTGTATGATGAAATTGCTCACAGGGAACATATGGATCAAAAAATGAAGAGGATGGTTGATGGTCTATTCGGGTCTAAAAATGCTTCCACTATGATGCCAGAAACTCAACGGCCTGCAGAAAAACCCGGCGTCGATGATTGGGATTGCTTTAAGGCCCCGTTTGGTTGCGGGGAAAAGGAGAGGAAATGAAAACTTGAAGAAAAATTTTGAGTGAAAATGAAATGTGTGGTTGTACGGAAAAAAGTGAAAAAATAGGCAAAATGAGATCAAATTTTCCTAACAACTTTCTCATAGGAAAATCATTTTTTTAAAATTTCTTTTTTCTCACTTTTTTCCCGCAACCAAATGGAGCCTAAGAATTTTGAAGAGTTATGGAGCTCATTGTGGAAAGATATCAGAGTATGGATTGAAAATACACTCGTGCCATGGCTAATATGTGCAGTGCTGGTATTCGGGCAGAACAGTTTGCATCAGTTGGTGAAGTATGTGGCACTAAAATCACCCGAATATGAATAAAAAGAAATGCAGACAATAGTACTGTAAACTACATACATAAGACGCTGACAGTGAATAACTCGTGTTTGAGATCGGATGATCGTTACATGTTTCCACTGCACATTTGGAATAATTCAGACACATATTAATGCAATAATATCTGGTTTGAAACTTAACGACTTCAAAAGCATTTCTTGCAGTATATTTTCTGTTTTGTATAAAAATTATAATTAACAGCTTCATTGATCAAAATTGATGTCTAGCTTTTCTAGATGTCAGTGGCATCTGATCAAAGGATATGAAATATATTAGATGTCGAGTGTGGCCAGCAAAGTTTGGATTGGAGATGTTGATACAGCTTGCAAGTGTAAGTGTGTTTGTCATTACTGCAACAACTCTGATGTTACAAGCACTTATTAAGTACCTTATCGAAAAGCTTTATCATTTAAAAGATTTCCGTAGTTAATCAAAACGATATTGTTGCCTGTTGGTAGTGAAAGTGGCCCAAGTTTTCCGTATTTTCGTCACTGTCCTCCACTCCATCACACGAGTGACACTGCTTATTCGTATATTTATTAGGACAAGCTGTCCGCCGATGTCCCCTCATCTGAAGGATTTGGCTTCCACTGGCCGAAAACAATACTGTTTTATTTTTTTCCCATCAAAAGGGAAAACCGACAAGATAAGTAGAAAGCTAAAATCTGCAAAAATGGATAATGCAATGTTACTTTAATGGGCACGGATGGATCCAACACAGAAAATGGTGGCAGACAACAAGAAAAGGATCCATTTTGATATACACATTGTAAATCATCATCCACATCCAAAACTCAAAATTATGGAGTCCTCAGCGGAAATCATAGATTCCATTAGTTAACTATTCATGATTGTTGTTGATTTAAATATACGCTTTCAGCGTCACTTAATGACACCCAGCATTGCCAGTGACATCCTTTATTTCAAGCCATCAACATATGCATACCTCAATTTCAAAACACGAAAACCTTTCATATTTTTCTTTTTTGCATTAGAACATAGAATCTGAATCGTTTGAATCAAGATTCTATAATCCAATAGAAATCCACTAATTCACAACAAGCTGACTTGAAAGTTTCACCGTAAGTAATGAAGCACAACCAAAAGAAAATTCTTACTCTGCCATTTTTTATTTCATAGCAAAACTATTCGCCATATGCCCGCCAGTCTTAAAGCTTATGAAGCTAAACGTAACTTGTGAAATGTAAGTGAAAGTAGATATTACCAAACTATAGGGTAGACGAAGACGTTGTTGCATGGTAAGACGAAATTCCAAGATGAGCTAATGCTGGAACGGCGCCAGCAGTTAATCCAGCACAAGCTGAAGAGAAGACAATGACGGGAGGTGCACCAATGAGAAAGTGCAACCACATCGGCCCCTTGATCTTTTCCTGCACAATTGGCATCACACCGCTGAATCCATAAAAAGCATTTGAAATACCACCAACAGCAGAACCGATCATCGAAAAGCTATCTCTTAGTAATGGTGGAATATTCCATTTGGTGGTTTCAGCATTCTTCAACAGAAAACCTCCACAGAGATGGCATGTAGTGCCTATTTGACACTTAGATTTAACCAGTCAACAGTCAATACCCAGTCAAATGCCAATTGCTGAAGAGATGAGACGACACGACGGCGATAAGACACTTGCAGAAACTACATCGAATTCAAAACAACTCTCAATTGCTTTCCAGACACTCTCAATCGCTCTTGAAATCTTTGTTGAAAACCCTAATCCCCAATTACTCGTGTTCTCTCGATTACCAGAAATGTTGTTATTTATATAACACACCCAAAATTTCCTGTAAATTACAGAACCCCTCACTAGCCGTTAGGGGCATAACCGTCTATAAATTCGTTTGAGTTTAGACTAAAACGCAAACGAATATAAACAGAACGACCTGAACAAGTGAAACCGGACAAACTAGGACCTGAAAACACAATGCAGTAACCTGATCTAAGGTCATATTCTACATTTGTACTATTGCATATATCGTTTGATTTGCGCGACTTAATCTTGAAATGTGGAATTGATCCTTAGAGTCGCGATCAGGTGAGATAGGTGCAAAATGTATCTAGGTAAGACTAAATCTGGTTGGGTAACAAATTTATATTGTGTAGATAGAATTAATCTTTAAATACAATTTTAATAAAGAAATATAATTTTATATTTTATTCGTGCAACATATGTGCAATCATAGAGGAAAAGGGTATGTTTTACGATCTTACATAGACATGTGTGTCTCACTGAATCCTTTCTCGACATTCACAAGTTCTATGGCAGTTTCTATATATAAAGGAACGAGCAGTGAAGTCAAGATACATATATGTTATTGAATCTGCACCAAATCGGAATATTAGCAGTGTAATCATTTAAAATCAAATTGAATATTATGCAATATACCGGATTTGGTGCAGATTCAATAACATTCTTAAAGCCTAATTGAGTAGGCGATGTCTGGTCTCGTACAATTCATCAGATACATCAAACTGCCTATTACTCTTGCATAATCTTTTTTATTTACACTTTCACCTCTATTCTTAGCCAAACGTTGTGCATAAATATATTCGGTCGATGGAACAAGGCATGATGCGGACAATCAAGTTATATCGGTATGTATAATCAGATAGAAGTCACAAAGCTTGGAACAAATCTTTATGGTATTATTTAGCGGAACATTTTCTCTCTCGCAAACTTGCAAAGCTTAGCCCATTGTTCCATCCTGTCGGAGGATCCGGTCTGCAATTACATGATCGTCAACGCGAGAACTGTTAAAAAAATTTGCTGGAAATTGAAAGAAAATGCTTTCAGATTATGAAGTGAAAACGCAGCTGCAGATTTGGATATTGATTTGATTTTCTGATATGCCATTAGATTCTGCATTAGGCTTATAGAGATTATTTGATAGTGATGAACTCGGAACTTTAAAAATGACGAAAGCGCGCTATGATATTCTCTTGCAGAATTTTTGGTACTGGAATCCGACATGCCTGCCTAACAGATTTAAACCACGTGATGAGAAAAATGGCATTGTTACGTCATTCGACATGAGGAACTAAATTCTGATTTCTGGCATTCAAGATTCTGACGTATAGTAGTTCCTCGGAGCTCAACTGGGCTGGGCTAAAACGCTCCGTATCAAATCGTGGCTTAGTGGATTTGAGCCCGTTGATGTGGTTCCTCGAACGTTAAGCCCAAAACGAGAACAAAGCAAACACATACGGTTTTTTGATGCCGGTTCAACCGATCGGTTTTCAATCAAGTACGGTTTGATGGTAATTTGCTATTTTAATATGAAAATGACATCAATTTGTTTTCAAGAAATATCAAGATATGGGAGCAGCAAACATGCAACTCTCCACCAGAAAGTTGCATCGAACGATTATCATCTAGTTATAGGAATATCAAGATATCTTGAAATTTCGTGATCATGAGTGTATCTATTTGATGCATGACAATATTTCCTCTTTTTTTTTTGTGGATTGTAAAAATAAAAGTGACCAAACTGATCATATGGGAGCAGCAAACATGCAACTCTCCACCAGAAAGATAAAGCGAACAAGTGCCCAGCAGTAACTCCGACCACATTGTTACCTTGGACAGACCCACTTGACGTACTTTGAGCCAGCCATGTTAGTATGTTACACAAACTTCACATTTCACACATTCTTGATGCAAACTCATTATCACATGTTCCGGTCACTAACTACACTTTCCATTGATTTTTATGCAGCAATTACTCTAATGCTCGATTAAGCTTTATATGATCGCCCGCGTCACCGCCGCAGACCGCAGTCACTTCCAATTGTCGATCAAATTGGCAGGAGGCTGTCAATTACCATAAATTCCGAAGCAACACAATCATTTTCTGTAAGATTGTTGTCCTAACTCACTGATATTGTTAACCGGAAAGAAGCTTATCTTAATCTTACTAATTCCTGCAACGTCAAAAGGCACATGGCATGGGGCGATGCATGTTTAATGTTCAAGTTTGAATGACTAATTTTCCTAAACATCTTCATTAACTTGACACGCATGAGCTTAACCTGAGTTGAATTTTTTTTTATTGTTGGACATTTGTTTGTGCATGGTTCATGACCAGAGCTGGTTGGCTCTTAGCATTAATGATTGAAAAAAATAATACAGATGTCTCTGCACTATCATCCGTTTTCAATATATTGTATGTGTATAAAAATATATGAAATTTTCCATAAATCAAGATGAAAAGAGTATAGTATTATTTTTCGAATGGAGTTCTTCCGCTACTTTTATATGATCGTTATCGATAGAAATTTACAAATACCAAGTTACCAACTTAATGTTTTTGAGATATACTTACCAAGCAGACGATAGATCCATTCCAACAAGAAATAAGAATAGTTAAGCTACAAACAAAGAACATTTTTAAATGGCTAAAAAAAGGTTGTTTTTTGTCATACAATATTCCCACATGTAAATAATAAGTAGTAAAGTGAATAATATATGTACGTAGGTATATGCAGCTTGCCTAACGTTGTCATTCTACAAAACATGGCAGTAGCTAGGAAGAAATGTTCATTTACAAAAAGTCTCCTGAAAAGATTTATTAAAAAAATAGAGTCCGTTGATTAAACCTAGTACGCTTATGATCTGATGTAACATTCAACGTTCGGAAGATCATACCATGTTCTCATATTCCCACGGTTTTAACCGACAATAGTCGTTATTAACTATTCTTTTACGTCTTTACGTGTTCCTTAATTTTTTTCAAAAATCATCACAGGTCATAAAAGGAGAGAGATCTAGAGTAGTTCAGAAATAGGGCACGTGGTTAAAAATCACATATATTCTAGTTTTACAAATCCTTAAAATTGAGTATCGAAGCTGTGAAGGTGGTTAAGGATTAGTAAGAACAAAATGCAACATTTGTCTGTCAAACTATAAATTCTCAAGTTCGTCGAATGGTTTGTCGTTTACTGGACTGATTCGTCAGGTCATACATATGAGCTCACCATAAGTTCATGTGTTGTAGTCTCTTTAATAACATCTAACATGTTGGCTACTGGTGTTTTTCGCATGCTAGCTATTAACTAGGGTTTGTGAAAAATGTTTGTTATAAAATCCCAAATACATCTGATCGAATTTCGAATGTAACTTCGAAGCAAATGCTGAGTCAGATTTTGTAATAGGCACGTTTTTTTCTCGATATCAGATCTTCATTTGATAGTTGGTGTTACTGTATGCCGGAAGATCAGTAATATAAGCGTCTCCCTGTGCACAAAGTTTTTGATATGATAAAGTTTCAGTGTTTTTTACACCATAAAGTCCACATCATTATTTACTACAGTAGTATTTTTTATACCGATAAGTTCGAGACAATCATATTAAGATTGACAATGGTTAACATTTTGATTTGAGCTATAATAACTCGGCAGGCAACCGATTTGGTGCAACCGTATTAACGGTTGCGGAGTCTATACATTGATTAATCCATATAATTGTGAAAGTGAGGCGAAAACAAATCACAATAATTTGAACCGACGTGGCCTAATTAATAATGGTAACTTTTATTATTTGAACGAAACTAGAGGCGTCAGCTACTTTCAACCACTCCATCCATCTTCACAACTGCACTGACCCTTTTTCAGCATATCTCTGAATTCTGGATTTATGAACTGAAGTGGTTAAAAATACTTAAAACATCAAGTCTACATTTAAATTGTCTAAGTGAAAAATGTTGTGTTTTTTCTTTCTTTCCGGAGAAACATTTTATGTAGGACATCAAACTGTCACTTATGAGTCAACACTCTCATTGTATTTGTTAACATCAAAACCAAAACATTTTGAATTCAGGACTTCCTATATTTGAACTGTGTGAAAACATTCAACTTTATGATCAAGTAATTTAAAGTGTTTAAGTTAAATGAAATATGTATTTTAAATTGAAATAAATAGTTTTAAAAAGGTCATTAGTTTGTTTAATTATAATCAAAATGATGTTGAAGTAAAGTTCCGCCCTCCGTTTGGACAAAGTAAATTCTAGAAAAGAAACAAAAATAATCAAGAATAACTGATCTTCATTAAAATTTAGAGAATATTTTAATTTTTTTTCATTGGATTTTACTTTCTTCCGCTAACCATATAGATATAGATTAAATTAATCTTTTTATTAGACTTTTCCAAACAATATGGGAATCAATGTATACTACAAGGGAACAAAGTCCCCAATCAGAATCAATGAAAGTTAATAGCAAAAGGAAAGGCGACCATCAATTCAGAATCGCCTTCCAACTAAATACACAAGTACTAAATAAAAATAAGAAACTGAACAATCTAACAACAAAGTACTAGATGCTCAAAATAAAGACCTGAACTGTTAAATTTAATTTAAATTAGTTTCATTTAAACACTCAATTTTTAAATAAAAATATGTATCTCCAGTTAATTTCAAATCTAAATATGATTAAATTCATTTGCAAGTTAACAGTAAAAACTGCTATGGTCAAATTCACCACAGAAATCCCATTTTCCCTTCATGTCATTTTCATGGCTTCATCATTTTGCAAATGACCCACCCCAACCCCATAATCACAATGTTGCAATTTGTTCCTTTTTAAACCCATTGGTCTTCACTACTCTCTCTGCATCAACATTCTCACATTCTCCTAAACTCCTCTGTTTCTGAAAAAAACAGAACATATCTCAAAATGGCTCATCGTCCGCCTTTCGAGCTTATCACCAAATGCGATACAAAAGGACGATCGAATCAGACAGTAGTTTCTGATTTGGATGGCACTCTACTCGTCTCTAGCAGCGCTTTCCCTTACTACATGCTCATTGCGCTAGAAGCGGGTAGTTTACTACGCGGGCTAATCCTACTTTTCTCCGTGCCTTTCGTCTACTTCATTTACCTTTTCATATCGGAGTCCGTAGCTATACAAACATTCATATTCATATCATGTTGGGGGCTTAATATACGTGACATTGAGTTAGTAGCTCGCTCGGTGCTACCAAAATTCTACGCGGAAGACGTGCATCCGGACACATGGAGAGTGTTTAAGTCATTCGGAAAGAGATATATTGTTACAGCTAGTCCAAGGGTGATGGTTGAGCCTTTTGTGAAAGGGTTTTTAGGAGCGGACAAAGTTCTTGGAACTGAACTTGAGGTTACAAAATCCGGTAGAGCTACCGGGTTCGTAAAACCTCCTGGTGTACTTGTCGGACAACGTAAAAAAATGGCCGTGGAGAAAGAATTCGGAGGCGAAAAGGCCCTCCCTGACTTGGGACTAGGCGATAGTCACGCCGATCTTGATTTCATGTCCGTTTGCAAGGTTTGCATATTCATCCAACTCTTAAACCTTTTCTTTTATAAACCTCTGAGTAACTAAATAAACTATCATTCCGAACTGCATTTTTCGAGTCCACTTTAATGAATAATTGATCGCAACCTAACGTCGAATGCGGTGTGTTTTTATTACATTTTTTTCACTGGGAAAAATTGAATGATCTTACTGACATAGTTGGAATGAAAAGCAATACAAACTAGTGACAATATGTAAATGTCATCACAACTTTGGAAAATAAGTAGGTGGTAGTTTAATGGATGTTAGCTAGAGCTTTTTTTTATATATCAAATTTATTTACATGGTGAGAGTGAGAGATCCCTAGCTAGACTGTAAAAAAGATGTTTGCAAATTGGTCACATTCAAATTGAATGATTCACATGGCCTTGCCTTGACTTGACCATCTACCATAGTTACATTTTTTACTACATTGAGCTCATGTTGTGATTATGTGGTACGAACACTTGATTTGCATGTATTTAATTTAAGATTAACATGCAAATCTCATGCTATCAATCTTTTTGGTCTTTTTGCCACAACTGCCATTGCTACTCACATGAATGCTGACTTCTGATGCAAAAAAAAGTAGCACAAAATTGTCCATAATGTTTTTTAATTAAAAAAGAAAAAGTTCCTAACAAGTAGTTAGTAGTTAATCAGTAGGTGGTATACCGGTATAAATATTTGGATAATCAAATTAAGATGCTTAGTTTGTACTATTTGTGTTATTGTTGGGCACAAAAATAATGATGTTGGATTTTTTTCTTCTGTTTTTGAATATTTTGCAGGAAGCTTATATGGTGCCAAGAACAATAGTCGAGCCATTACCAAGAAACAAGCTACTAAGTCCGGTAATATTTCATGACGGACGGTTAGTCCAACGCCCAACTCCTCTAGTGGCTCTTTTGACATTCCTATGGATGCCTATTGGAATTTGTCTTACAATCCTAAGGATTTACCTTAACATTCCTTTACCTGAACGAATCGTCCGTTACAATTATAAAATACTTGGGATAAAGCTTATTGTGAAAGGTACTCCTCCTCCTCCGCCACGAAATGGCCAAAAGGGTGTCCTGTTTGTATGCAACCATAGGACTATTATAGACCCGGTTGTGACAGCCGTTGCACTTGGCCGAAAAATAAGCTGTGTGACTTACAGTATCAGTAAATTTTCGGAAATGATATCTCCTATTAAGGCTGTGGCCTTATCAAGGGAACGTGAAAGGGACGCAGCGCGTATTAAAAGTTTGCTGGAGGAAGGTGACTTAGTCATCTGCCCTGAAGGGACAACTTGTAGGGAACCATTTCTACTGAGGTTTAGTGCTTTGTTTGCGGAACTTACTGACAGAATTGTGCCTGTGGCCATAAATACCAAACAAAGTGTGTTTTATGGTACCACGACGCGTGGCTACAAGCTACTTGACCCGTATTTCGTGTACATGAATCCAAGGCCAACATACGAGATCACTTTCTTGAACCAATTGCCTGCGGAACTTACTTGCAAAGGTGGTAAATCCCCTATTGAAGTTGCGAACTATATTCAGAGTGTGCTTGCTGGAACACTGGGGTTCGAGTGTACCAATCTTACAAGGAAAGATAAGTATATCATGCTCGCTGGAAACGATGGCCGTGTCCAACCATCCAAGAAGGAAAAGATTTAGGAGTTTTTCACTATCACCCTAGTTATGAAGAAAAACTCCATTTGCATCTTCTTTTCTAAGCTCTTCAGTTTCTTTTGTTTTTCAAGGAAAGAAAAATTTCCTCAAGATGAAATGTAGATTATTCATATATTTAAATTGTAATTTACATTTTACACTACAAAATATCTAAACATCTAAGAGTAGAAATCAGGTAAAAAATGTCTAACTATAAAAAGTATAAAGAGATCATAACTATAGATGTACCTTCTAATCAATGACTGAGATTATCCATTTAATTATAATAAAAATGATTATTCAATGTTTGAGAGTATTTAAAGACATTTTGATCTGATTTACATGAGAATTATAAAACTCAAATAGATGACAGAAAAAATTGAACATGAAAAAGTACATCAGATTCATGAATTATGTACATCAAACAGGGGACATGAATTTCAT